>JANHFO010003875.1:27123-43739 GCA_032468095.1 Pareas carinatus
CCCCCCCCCCCCCCCCCCCCCCCCCCCCCCCCCCCCCCCCCCCCCCCCCCCCCCCACCAATTTGATGATGTTGCCTAGTTTGGATGACAAAATGTCTGCAAGAAAATAACCATGCTCAGAGAGCACCAAGAACCCCCTCGTATCTTTCTATCTACCTTCCACATTGTGGAACTGCTGAAGTCTCTAACAGAGGGAGAGCGACATGTTCTGAGTAACAAGTTGCAAAACAACAGGATAGAGCCACATTTTTCTGGCTCCTACCTTGGTTTTTACTGGTTGCAATGGCAGAGAATAAGTCAGAGAGTAAGATTTTATTGCATTGGCCATGCCGTCTCTTCGGTTAGATAAGAAATAGTCAATTTCTCCGCCCACACAGGCTGGGTGAAAGATAAAGGAAAGAAGAGCTCCCGGTATGGCGAGAAATATACTCTTTCCATTTCTGTTTTGTTTTGTGAGCCCGGAGGATTTCTTTGAAATTCCAGAAAAATCAGAGTTATGGATGCATCACTAAGCGCATATGGGGACACAGTCACACTGAGAAAAAAAATCATATTTTCATAGATTATATCAACTGGCTTTCAAAGGTTCAGGGAAACACCAACATAAGCAAACTACATAAGAAAACCCCTTTGGTTAAACAGTTTGAGAAGGCTTCCCCCCCACCTCTTGCAGCTGTGAAAAAAACTGGACCGGCTGGGGGCATTTCATATATTTTGAACCAGCTTCTCTCCCTACCTTTCCTGCCTTGGTTATGCATTGCTGATGATGCAGACATAGCTAGATATCTGGGAGGTTTGAAAGCATACTTTTAAAACCTTTCTTCATATTTCATCAATAGGTTGGCATTTACTGAGCCTCAGGGTCTGCCTTCAGGGTAATTCACCTGGTATTTAGACTTTCGGTATTTACAAAAGAAGACTCAGGAAAGGGCCTCAGACACACACCGTCCCCTACAAAAATTGTGCTTGAATCACTATATACCTTGTATGCACACATTCATTTTTGACACTCCATGTAATTGATTCACCTTCTTTGTGGTTGAATGCAAAATAATAAAAACACGGAACTTTGAATTGCAAGTTGGGTAGAAAAATATAAATACAGAACGCTGTATGTAACTTTGCACATAATGTAAATGTATATAATGTAATTATTAATGTAAAATAACAGAAATACAGAAATTTGCATTTGCAAATTCAGCATTTCTCCTCTTTTTTTACATTCAACCACAAAAAGGGTGAATTGATGACATAAAGCAATCATTTAGATATTTTATGTGGATCAACTGATATATTACAGTAATTGACAATAGCACAATAGTAAGCATAGAACACTTTAATGTATCTTGAATTTATTTGCTTAAAATTGAGTTTAGTGCCAAGTGTATAATGGATGCTTGACTCAACTGTGTATATTTTAACTTTCATTATTATATCATTGAACCCTAATAATTTTAAACTATGATTAGGCTTGTGTTTATGTTTTGTAATGTTGGAGATAATCTTGTGTGTTACTTGCTGTGTGATTCATTGTTTTGATTTTTTAGAGAGTTGTTAATTTTGCTGGCTTGATTCATTTCTGCTTTCAATTCTTTCTGCTTGAAACTCTTTGGTTTGTTCAGAAAGAAGCTGATATCTTGGAAGTAGTAAGCTGTCAGAGATATGAGAGCAATATTTGGGGATCCGCTAGAGATTCTTATTTTGTACATTTTGGAGGTTTTGAATTTCAATGTTCAAAATCTTCAACCAATATACAAATGGCCATTTTGCAGGTGCTGGTTTGGCAAAAGCTGATCTGAAGACAGAATACATGCTTGTACACATGCACCACGCACAAACACACAACACAGAGCTATAGAAACAGAATCATTACTATATATGCCGGGCTAGATTGTTAGATCATGGCATAAATCATAATGATCTGACCTACTCTAGTTAAAAATATTGCAGGATGTACATATCTTTCAAAGGTCTGACATTCTTCTCCTACCTACAGCCAGGGACCAAAGTGGTGTATTTGAAAATGCCTTATATGTGGTTTGTAAAGATCTATAAATCAAACTACCAGCAGAGGGCATTTTTCATATCTCTCATATCTAATGACTATTCATACTGAAGTTGTTATATTACCCTTAGCAGTAGCTTCTACAGGCAATAACAACAGCAATACATCTCCTCAATTGTCATTTCAACTGAAACCTATATCTTTTGAACAATTAAAACAAAACTAAAATCTCCTATTGAACTGATACCTTCTAGGAATCTGAATGCAAGCTTAATGTGTGTGCCCTGGAAGAGAGGATAAAATATTATCAAGCATCATAATTCTTTAACAGGACAAAACCTATTTAGATTTTGGGCCTGATGCTGTCTGGAATAGAATTTCTGAATTTTATCACCCATTTTGCACATGTGTTATTTCCCTAGTAGCATTCACTCTACTAAAACGATTAGTGTCCCTAAGGTGATTACAGGGAAATTGCTGGAGTGTCCACCACAGCAATAAATACTCACTGTTTACGGTACCTGCTAGTGCATTAATATTATTCAATCCAACCGTTGCTCCAGCTAGTCCTTGTAGAGTCCCCAGAGATGTCAAGGAATTCATTGCTGCCCCAGCTGTGGAATTTGCTGTTGATGCAGCCACTGGAATAAAAGAAGGAAAAATAAAATAAAATAATTCATTCTAGAATACCATAAACCAGTGGCGTCCAGCCCTGGCAACTTTAAGAATGGTGGACTTCAACTCCAAGAATTCCTCAGTCAGCATGTCAGCAGGGTTTGGGAATTCTGGGAGTTGAGGTCCACTAGTCTTAAAGTTGCCAAGGTTGGACATCCCTGTCATAAACATTATAGAACGCTAGTGAGTTCTTTGGCCACAAATTCATGACATGTCATAATAAAAAGACAAGAAGAAACTAAAAGTATGTTTCCTCTCATTGGTTTATCCATATGGTTTGGTGCCCATTGCTTAAAATTTTAATAAGAGATAGAAAACCAGCAGCCTATATTATGATTTGATTCATGTGTTGAACTCATGAATGCAACTTGCTTGCTTACAGTTTAGTCTGATTTGTAGCCTTTCTTGTTTATTCAACAAACTGAGGTTGGAAATTCTGGTTTAGAATTATTTGTATCTCTCCATTTCAGCTGCATGCATATATAAAAATGGTATGTTATGAATAAAGCATAAACCTTTGTAGGGTATATGTTTCAGAGGAAATTGTTTTGATATGGAAATGGCAAAGGGTACATTCATCAGTTCTCAGATTATCTGGTTTATGAAAATTTATTTGATACCAAAGGAAAAATTACAAATTGCCTCCCAGAGTTCCCCCTACAGCAAATGAAATGGATACTATAACTTGGTGTTTCTGAATTGAATAAACTCACACAAGACCTTAATAAAGAGCTGGTAGTTGTCCCTAGTTTTTAGAAAATTAGATGAACTGACATTGTTGCACTGTTACGCGGCTTTCCTCGATGTTCCACTGCTGTTTAGTCTAATTGCTAGAAAAGATGAAATATCTCACATTCACGTATCCAGGGGCTTTGCTTTCAGAAATTATACCTTGACAGCACTTTGTCTTGATAAAAGCAAATTGATCATTCCTCTCTTTTGTGTTGGGAATATTATCCTTGTGTTATCAGTCTGAACATCAATAGTCAAGAAGAATAGCATTCAGAAACCTAGTTAATATTGAAGTGATGAACGAATAAAATCTATATGATTTGTGAACATTAAAGAATACAACTGCAAGCTAAAAACTAGATATACTCCTCCCTACTCACTCCCCCAGACTTAGTCTTTGGTACTCAGAGATTCAGAGTTAGATCTGTAAGTCCATGACCAGACTTCAAGGCTCTTCAAATCCTTGTTGGCCCACCAGTGATTAAAAATAACAAGATCCTGCTTTTGAAAGGTAATTTACTGCCCTTGAGGCTCACTATAGATTCAAGGAAACAAAAGGAACTCTGGAGAGATGTGAATAGGATTAAGCCCCTTCCCTGAAACCACTACCTCACTCCAGTTCTGCAAAAATAAGTACCTACTAGAAAGGAAGTCAGATCATTTCCCAAGCTGGTGCCTGTCAGCTTGGAAGGAATAAGGAAAAAGAATACAATGTTTTTTGGGTGACTGCAAGACATCTGTGACAGGTTCCTAATCATCCAAATAAAATTAGAGAAGGAAAAGGGGGTATAAAAAAGCTATCTAATAACTTCTTCCGTATCTGATGGTTTATGCTGGGATGGCTAACAGAATCGTCTACCATGCAGAATAACAAAGTTGGAAGGAACCTTGGAGGTCTTCTAGTCCAACCCCACTGCTCAAGCAGGAAAGCCTATACTATTTCAGACAAATGGTTGTCCAATCTCTACTTGAAAACTTCCAGTGTTGGAGCATTCACCACTTCCAGTGATTAATTGCTCTAACTGTCAGGAAATTCCCCCTTAGTTCTAGGTTGGTTCTCTCCTTGATTAGTTTCCATCCCTTGCTTCTTGACCTGCCTTCAAATCCTTGGAGACTAGGTTGACCCCTTCTTCTTTGTGGCAGTCCCTTAGATATTGAAAGTCTGCTATAATTTTGATTAGTTGACTTTTCACCACCTGATAAAAACTAATTCCGCCTGTCAATTTGCACATTAAGTGAGAAGGCATTTTCTTCACCTACATTTATTTAGCTGGGTCATTTTACATAATGTAAAGAAAGTGTTACTTACCTGATCAGGCAGACTCCAGCCAATTCTAGGCTAATATACTGTAAATAACTAATGGTTCTATTCCATGACTGAGACTTTTTAAGCACTAAGCTAATTAGTATTTGATGGATTAGATCTCCAGGCCCACCCAAATGCATGGAGTTCTATTCCTGGAAACCCACCAATTGAATGAAGCACGAGGCCTGACCGGTGACTGCAACGAGCCACTTAATATTAAAACTCCTTCAGGTGAGCAGTTTTATTAAGCATTAAATTAATTCTGACTGCTCAGGACTCACAGCCTGCTCCTGGTCACTGCCTCTTGTAAATGACTGAGGAGTACATGGTAGCGTGCCCACCCTTTTGTGCTGCCAAGCTGAAAGCAGGACTTGATAACTCCATGATTAAAAATGATTGAACCAAACTGGTCATATTGCTTTGAAGTGAATGATGTGTAATGGGTGCTATCAACTGTCTTTTCGGGGCTAAATGTCCATACAAGCGCAAAAAAAGGAAAGAAAATCATATTGATGTGAAATTGGCATGAGATGGACTTTTGGTATGGGTGATCTGAAGGGTCTCTAGATCACTTAAACAAGCCCCTTGCCTCCCTCCTTCGATATGTAGTATTAAGAAATCAAGAAAGATTACTATATTTCCCCCCAGTTAGTTTTCTTGTCTATCTCATCCACATTCCCCTAGCTTCTTGCTCTCTAAACCTAGATATTTAATTTCCCTGGACACTATCACTACTAACAGAAGAGAATAGACAAAGCTCAGGGATGAACTGTGGAGTCCTTGGTGCCCTCTGAGCTCAGTTGTTTGCTGCAGATGTTTGCATGAAGCACTGAAGATGTTACCAAGTCCAGTAATGAAGCGTCTGCAAGCAAACAAACAAGCTCAGAGAGCATCACGGACTCTACAACATCATTGCTATCTCACAGCTGGACAAATTGTGGGATGTTTGGCACTGATGTGCATTGCAACAGGAAGAAAATAAATATGGGAAAGACTGCTATGTACAATAACATCACACTCGTCGTAAGGCCTCCTATTTTGCTGGCTATTTTTATTTTCATAGTTAATTCAAAAGAAAGACACAGGGCTAAGGAATGGGTCAAAGATGCCACATTGCAAGATTAATTCCAGATTAAAAGCTGTACTCTGCATGTAATAATGTGAGCAGGTTTGGGGTAAAACTGGGCAATGGATAAGCTGCTAGTGGCATAATGGCTAAGATGTGTCCATTTTGATCCGTACTGACTTTTATGGTTAGCAAAAAATACTGCATATGGCACAAGTATGACTGTTAACCTGTTAAAGCTGTTAACCTATGCTGGTGAAAAATGTGCCGTAGGAAGATTTCAACTGTTTAAAAATAGCCTCAATATGAAAAGAAATGAGAGAAGAGGGGAAGGGGAAAATGTATACAGAAAGTCACTCAGTCATTTTTTTAAAAATGCACCTTCACTCCTTCCCTCATACTAATAGACAGCTAGTTTTTCAACGAAATTGATCCAAGATTTTAATCCTGGTGTCATGCTTTCTTACAATATCAAAGAATAATCTTTTTTGCTCCACTGTGTTCAATTAATCCGTAGATTTTCATATGAGAAATTTCCAAATCCCTGGTATATAGCTCGAAAATACATACACAGCTTTAAATGACATTGATTTTTTTTGTAATACTATATGAATAAATTTATGGAACCTAACCCAAAATGAGGTAACAGTGGGTCACATCCATATCACACTCTTAAATGTCCCCTTATTTATTTCACACATCCAGTATAAATGAGGTGGACAACCAACCTTAACAAATGAATTCTATGAAATGTCCAGTAAAAATTGGTAAACAATGATAGAAAGATATGGAAAGGTTGACTGAATGTCAATGTAAACTTGATTAAACTATATCTGCTGTTTTTATGCCTTTCAATTCTTTGGCTCACTGTTTCTTTAGCACTTGGCATGATGTTATGATGTTTTTAGTGATTTTATGTTGCAAACCACTCAGAGTCATTGGATGTGAGATAGGAGGCAAATAAATAAATAGATAAACAAATAAATATTATTTCCTCTAAGAGGAAACACCATCATGGATATTTTTTTGGGACAAATCTATGTGGCCACTGTCTTAGTCAAATAACTGGGTAACTGGGTGTCTAATGAGCATAAGACAGAAAGCTACACATTCAAATAATAACAATGAAAACAAGACATCAGGTAAGAAATAAGCACCATAATCAACACAGGTCAATAACACAAACTGGGCTTCCAGAGGGAAGGCTTTAAGGCTTTCCAAAAGGCCAACAGAGCTGGGGGGCTTACAGCCACTCGATCTTGTTAAGGTGAGTCAGAGCCTGCTGCTCTCCATCTGGACTCTCACAACTTCCAAGCACCAGGAAAGAACCCTAACTGCACCAATTGAGTGGCCAAGGATACAGGTTGAGTATTGAGTATATAATAGACCCTATCAAGGATGTAATTCAATCGCTTCATGTGAAAGTTAAAGAGGAATCCATGATGCAACAACAGTTAGGGCCTAGGATTAGGTCTCTTCCCCTCACAATACTACCTGGAACTGATTTTGAAGAATCATTGAAGAACAGTGGCCGCCACAACAACGAGCCTCTTAAACTAGTCGAGTAACATACCCTGTTAATCTTATCAAAAGTTGTTGAGATAGCTACTGAGGAGTCCAGACAAAATTATTTAGAACCTTTAAATCTAGTGACGGCCTCTTGAGGGAGAAAGAAAGCCATCATTTCCTTCCAAGCATCTCCTCCCACAAAAAAGACATCCATCTCTGCTGGATCAATGACACATTGCCTCCTGGGATGACTTAAGCAACCATGAAGGACATGGAACTAAGAGAAAAGTGGCAGGGTTCAAAGCCCCAAGGACCCAGTCATCAGGCTGATGGACTTGAACTCCTTTCAAACAACTAGGCATGACTACTGCTCAGACAACTGCACAAGACTCACAAAGCCAGAAATCCAACTCCAAACAAATTCAAGCAATTTTATCTGAGAGATGGCTGGAATAAATTTCACAGGGACTCTGTAAAAGCTCTCTGGTCCCTTCTTCCCCAAATCACTCAACAGAAAGCCGCTAGTTGCAATCTGCCACTGTGATAAGAGTGAAGAAATCGGTCTGTTTTGCTGCTTTTAATCCCTAATAAAGGTTTGTGCCTGTGTCCAGATTTGTTCTTTGTACACAAGGGAAGACCAAGCAAAATAATATAGATGGGAAAGCTTATAATTACTTGTACAGGAATTGCCTGCTATGTAAGAGGAGGAGAATGCATCAGATATTTTTGATATATTTTTCAGCATTCAACAAGGGTGAACTTTTTATGTTTAATGTCATTGTGAATGAAATATTTGTCATGTGTTTTTTCATATACATGGCTTTTTATTCTTATTATTAGTATTTGATGGTTGTTAGTTTGTTTCTTCGTCTTTTCTTTATTTTCAACTTTGGGAATAAAATAAAATTTGCAAAGGGAAGAGCAAGCAAATCATGATCAAGATAGTTGTGCATATATGTTTAAGGGCAAAGCAAGTATTTCTATGTGAGTGTACTTGTATGAGACAACTTAGTGTCTAAGTCTTAGAGGGAAGAGGTTTAATATTAGATGCTTTAGCATTTAGATGGTCTATAAAATTTACACAGAAAATAGGAAAAAGATAATATGCATGAATATTTTCTTGGAATTTGACAAAAAGTAGGGGATAATCAACGTGTTGGTATCGTTGTGTTTTGTGCTTATGTAACATTCAGAAGACAGCTTGGGTTCCAAATCTTAATTTTCTTTTTCTGCCTCTTCACATGAGCTTGAATGAGATGATTCTACCCACAATTGTCAGATCCATTTGAAAGTGTTCCTTCATTCTTTGTGAAGCAAAATATATTCTAAATATTTAAAAGGATAAGATGCAGCTTTTGTCATGTCCAACCTCTAAGAAGAACCAACTGTGTTGGCTGATTTAGAAAACTCTCATACAGGTGTGCAGCTATTTTGGGATCCTTTTTGGAAGCACATTACACATAGCACAGTGGGTACTTGGACTATACAAAATGTCACCCCTGCAAGCTTCAACTCCCTCTAAGAGAGATGTGTATTGTTCTGAAATGAACAAATAAAGGAAAAAAAGCTTTTAAGAGATGCTAGGCTTAGAGAAAGATTTTGCAATGCTTCTCTGGAAAAGCATCCTAAATGGCTCAAGTTTCAAACAATTTTGCTTTAAGCAATGAATGCTTTTACTTAACAAAGGCAAATCCCTTGTGGTATGGTTAGCATCATGAATGACCCATAACTCATTTAATTGCTTCCCAAGAGGGAAGAACAGAAAAGCTACCCATGCAAACAGTTTCTTTTCTCTTAAGCAGCCAAACTGGTCAAGAAATGCTACACCTTTTGCATTTGTATGGCAGATCAAGTGAATTAACTATAACAGAAGCAGCCAACAGCTTCTTTTATTAATGTGGAACAAAAGCTTAAAAATAGCTGCCAAGCAGATCAGGTATTTAAAGAGAGAGAGAGAGAAATAGATAGAGAGAGACTTAGAAAAGGAACATGTTCCCTTTGTGAGGGTGATCAGCAATTTCAAAATTTGACAAAATAAATAAATCAACATCCTTCTAGAAGATACAGGAAAGCCTGATAGTTGATGAGTTGATGTTAACAAAGCATCAACCAATCAACTTTGGATTTGACTAGTCTAGAGAAAAAAGAACTAGAGGGGACATGATAACAGTATTCTAGTATTTGAGAGGTGGTCACATAGAGGAGAGGGCCAACTTATTTTCCAAAGCACCAAAAGGAAAGACAAGAAACAATGGATGGAAACTAATGAAGAAAGCAACCTGGAATCAAGGAGAAACTTCCTAACAGTGAGGACAGCTATCCAGTGGAACAACTTGCATTCAGACGTTGTGGGTGCTTCATCACTGGAGGTTTTTGGAAGAGAAGTCACGTGTGAAATGGTATAGGGTCTCCTGCTTGAGCAGGGGGTTGAAGATCTCCAAAGTCCCTTCCAGCTCTATTCTGATTGACTGAAAGCTGGCATCTTGTTGGTCTTGACACATTTAGAAGAAGCCAGTAATTCCAGAAGTGATCCAAAACATTTTCAAAGCACAGAGAAAAATCCGAAAACAGTGACTCCCAACCTTTTGAGCACCAGGGACTGGTTCCATGGAGAAATGTTCTTCTGCAGACTGGAGGGTGTGAGGTTTTGCATGCTGCCTGTATCCCACCAATGGGGCTTGGCTTGCTTGCACTTACCAGTTTCTGGCATGCCACAGACCGGTGCCGGGCCACAGACCAGGGGTTGGAGATCCCTGTTCAAAAGCACTCCCTATTCCTGAAGCTGTGCGGATATTCCTCGACTTACAACCATTCATTTAGTGACCATTCAAAGTTAGAAGGCACTGAAAAAAGTGACTTATGACCAGTTTTCACCATTACAGCATCCCCATCGTCAGATGATCAAGATTCGGATGCTTGGCAACTAGTTCATACTGTATTTATGACTGTTGCAGCATCCTGGGGTCATGTGATCACCTTTTTGCGAGCTTCTGACAATCAGTTAATGGTGAAGCCAAATTCACTCACACAACCGTGTTACCAATTTAATGACTGTAGTGATCCACTTAACAACTGTAGCAAAAAAGGCCATGAAATGAAGCAAACTTCACTTAATAACTGTCTTGCTCAGCAACAGAAATTTTAGACTCAATTGTGGTTGTAAATCAAAGATTACTTGTACTGTACCCATTATTCCTTTTCTGCTTGCTGCTTAGAGACCTAAGAATTAAAATAAAAGTAGCAAGAAAAGCTGTGAGTGGCCTTAGCAATCTAACAAAAACTACGTGTTTTCCTCTAGTTGATCTACCTATGACCCTACCTAAGAACATGGAGGAAAAATTTGCAAAGAAGGATGCCTGTTTTCATCCTGGTGCATTTTTTATTTATTTTTTGCAAAACTATAACTTCTCAAAGTTTCAAAGTACTCAAGAGCCAATGATTTCAACTACCACATTGGGTGCCCTGAAAATGTCTCATTGGTTGTTGAACACAATTTCCTTTTGCTTGTTCCATCAATCCTGCAAGCCTTGTGCAGTCTTGACAGAATCGACCATCAGTACAAATGCTATAAATCTGCATTTTACTTGTATAGCTTCATTAATCACAGTTCATTTAACGTCATTAAATTAGATAGTCAGGAAGCGCTTCTCCCTCAAGTGCCTTGCCGGTTTTTGTAGAAGAAGATTGTTTGCAGATAAAAGACAATGGGAAAATTGTAAATAAAAGATAATGTTAAGTTGATTTCGAGAATTACTACTTCAAAAAGGGAAGATTCCCCCCCAATACTCTTGCAACTGCAAATATATACAGACAAATAAAAACAAACAAAAAGGGGCACTTATTTCCCGCATCTTAAAAAGCAAATATAAATGCTGCACTATAGCCTAGATTTAAATGGAAATGCTTTGAGGTGGAACACGTGGCTTTTATACAGCTAAATAGAGCTCTCCTGTGGAACCGAGAACAGCTAGCGAAAGCTTTTATTCAGGTTTACAAAGTATTTAATGGACTGGAAAATTTAGCACTAGATAAGAAAGTTGAAATCAAAAGAACATCTTAACAAGGGTTGTTTTCAGTTTAGATGTAGAGTTTGTAAGGAAGAACAAGACGGTTAAATTGATGTTTTTGCTTGATAGCAGTATTCAGGGAGGGCTGTTGCTACGGAAAAATGGTTTAGACCAGTATTTCTCAACCTTAGCAATTTTAAGGTGTTATGTGGACTTCAACTCCAGGAATTCCCTAGCCTGCCTTGTCCCCTGCAGGATAAAATCAGTAAAGTTTCTAACTTCAAACGTATGTCCTTTATCTGGCCAAAGTTAGATTTGGCTTTATAGCAAAATAAAATGGCTATATCCTTATAAAATGGCTACCTGGTTTATTTTTCTATGCTAACATCTTTTACATCTTTATGGACAATTACTCACAACAGGACAAAAAACATAGAACATATAATCATAGGAATGGAAGGGACCTTGGAGGTCTTCTATTCCAACCCCGTTCAAGATAGGAGACCTTATATTATCCCGGTCAAATGGTCGTTCAGTCTATTTTTGAAAATCTCCAGTGATGGGAGAGAAGATGTTCCATTGATTAATCATCCTCACTGTCAGAAATTTTTTCCTTCTAGGCTAGATCTCTCTTTAACAAGCTTCCACCCAATACTTCTTGTTCTGCCCTTTGGTGTTTTGGGGAATAAATCAATCCCCTCTTCTCTGTGACAGTCCTTCAAGCACAGGAAAAGTTAAAATAAAACAATGGATTCAGCAAAGGGACTGGGTATCCTTTTCTCAAGGAATCTGCAGAAAAGATGCCAGCTTGCAGAAGAGATCTTGGGCTGCAACTGTTATTTTTGTGGGATAAATGCAGATTGTTTTATGCAGACATTTGTTTGTGGCTTCTCATGGACGTAAGAATTAATGCTGTATTCTGAGGCCAGTGCTTTTATAAGCAGCAGATTCCCAGACATCCTAGGTTCACTTTCTCCAAGGCATTAAAAGATGTGAAGAACCTTATCTCTGGTGGCCTAAAACAAATGATTAAACCACAGTGCTCCTTTACTGCACATAAAGAGGCCATCTCATGAATACGCCGTTATTGTACGATAATTCACACAATTTCTGGTCCTAATGAGTATACTCAGATGGATTTAAGATGGCAGCTGGATTGGTGTCTAGCTGTTCCTTCAGTTATGACATTTATCACAACTAAGGAAAATTCTGAGGAAAAAAAGTGAATTCTGAACTGGGGGGGGGAGAAGGAGGAGGAGGAGGAGGAGGAGGGGGTTTCCTGGGGATTGTGTTAAAGATTCTTTCAATCCATCCCATCTGCCTCTCAGAATCACTACAAATGCCACATAACTTTAAGTAATGATCCCAGGCTTAAATGGAAGAATATCTTAGAATCACAATCCCTGAGCACAAATATATTCCCATGTAGTGCTGCCTAAAGCCTATGGCAGAGCTGTGTGGAAAACAATGGCTTTCTTAATAGCTCAATGATCCTTACCCTGCAAATTTATCTGAGATTCTAAGATATTCATAAATGTAGTTGTTGGCAATGCTCTTACAGCAGTGCTTTCCCAGTGGTAGAGCAACTCTGCTCTCTAATTTTAAAGTTGATTTATGAAAGTTAATAACCTCAAGCTTCTATATAAATGTACAATGATGCTCTAAGGCCATTCTCTAGCTATTAAACACATTTCCAAGTTTAATAATGCTTAAAACATGTTCATTAAAGCAGCTTCATTAAAGTCAAGAGAGCTGATTTTTCTCCTGTACACAATTTCCCCCGCCAAGGAAGACTGTTAAATTAACCAGAACAGCATCTTCTGAATTTTGTACCAGTAAACAAATTTGGGGTTTTCTTTGTAGCAGAATTACATGTGAATCATGCTGAAAAGACACTCTTGGATTTGGTAGAATCTGTTGTTAGAAGCTAGTATGAAAAACCAAGGTCATTTTAAAAGAGAATGAATTTTAGCTTAGTTTGGAGATGATCCCCTCTTTTTATAAGAAATGCTTGTAACTAAACTATTTTAATATATTACATTTTAAATAGCAATAATATTAACTAAGATGATTAGTTAGTTAATCATCAACTAAGATGATCAAAGACCTGGAGACCAAAACATATGAAGAACAGTTGTAGGATTTGGGTTTGGCTAGGCTAGAGAAAAGAAAGACTAGGGGTGGGGGACATGATACCGTGTTTCCCCGAAAATAAGACACTGTCTTATATTTATTTTTGCACCCAAAGATGCGCTAGGTCTTATTTTCAGGGGATGTCTTATTTTCAGGGAAACTGGGTATTATGTGTTTTACAAGATACTTGTCATGCTATAAATAGATCCAATTAGAGCATTAAATCCAATTTCTAAAACTAAACTTGGTTTTGTGATACCAGCAGTGACCTGTATACTGCAGAGGTACTCATAAATTGGTTGGTGGATAACCAGAGCAATTACTGATTTGTCAACTTGATCTGTTTTGATCCAGGTCACCTAGGCAGAGACAGACTTCATTAGAGTCCTTTACTGCTCTGTTAAATTCCTCAACAAATAGCCCTACAATGACAGGTGAATCTCCACCCCACACTTCCCTGAAGGCAGCCACTCACGATCCAACAAACAAAAGCCAGTCAACCACAAAACCAATTCGCAAAGGCAGAGAGGAAGTCCAAAGACAAGTTGCAAGGTCACGGGACAAGGTCTGAGTCAAGGTTCACAGGGCAAGGCAGGTCCATAAGGCAAAAGGAAAGTTCACAAAGCATAGACAAAGGCACAAGTTGAGGCAAAGGCAGAAACAAGAGTCAGGAATGAGTTTTTTCAACACCAGAGTGTATGCCAAAGTAAACAATTTTTCCTGACAAAGACAATCTCCCCTGGCTTCTGCTTAAGTCAACCCATGCCAGGTGGTCCTTGTGAGGAGGGGCGGGGAGACCTTCTCTGGAGCAGCTTTGCAGACCTCCTTTGAGCTTGCCTCTGCTGCATTCTACATGCCTTCCCATCAAGTGGGGGAGGCAGCTGTTCTTCATCAGAAGGGATCTACTGCCTCTCAGTACCACTGCCTGTCTGCAGCAGATTCTCCCCTGTGTTTGTGACAGAAAGCAGCTCCCTCAAAGCCTGAGGGGCCTGGGACAGCATCATCATCATCACCCTCTGACCTCTCCAAACATTCCAAGGGAGGCGTTCCATCTTCGTCAGACAGCCCTAGTTCCTCCTCCTTCTCCTTCTCCTCCTCCTCCTCCTCCTCCTCCTCCTCCTCCTCCTCCTCCATCAAACTGGGCTTTGATGGCTAAACTCCACATTGCCTGATCATTGCAATGAGGGTAACAGCAATATCTGCATCATGACAGCCATAAAGATATTTCTATACTATCATTCATAAAACAAGCTAATGTAGTCAAGTGTTTCTGTCAGGTTCTATTTAATATTTCCCCCCGTATATCTGTTTTACTTTAATTGCTCTTTAATATTTAAACTTTAACATCATTTTTAACTCCTCTAATTATTTGTCTGATTTTACTTCATCAACTGTTGAATGATTTCTCTTGGAGCCCAAATGCTCTGCAATTTTATCCAGCTTCATAATTTAGAGGCATCATTTTGTTCTTTTTGTTCAGCTTTATTGACAGTCCAGCTTTCCAACTGGGAAAATGTAGCTGTAGCAATACATAACTTTGTTCTTAATGTGAAGTTTCTGCATTTAATTATTTTGGCTTGAGTTGTCATAGTCTTTTTCCTAAGTGGACAAAGTTTCTTAATTTCATAGCCATCTCAGTGAAATTTTGAACCAAAGATAATAAAGTCTGTTATTGTTTCACTTTCTTCTCCAGATTAGGTTGGCATAACCTTAAATGTTTTGTTTTAAAAAAATGTCAGATAACGGATATTTCTTTCCCCCCCTACAACAGGATTCCTTAAATCTTCTTCTGCCATCTATCCAAGATATCTTTAGCTTATCTGAGGTTCCGGGTGTTTGAGTAGTTTTAATTTCAATATCTATTTCTTCAGAATTTCTCCTCATATGTTCTGCATAAAAGTAAATAATATTCAATTTTTCCCACTTATGAACCATCTAGTTATTCATCTTTCAGGAAGCAACAGATAATTTCTGGTCATATTAGAAATTCTTCAATAGGCTGATGAGATGGTTTGACACACCATGTTCTTAAGGGCTACCCACAATTGTGCCCTATACAACTATAACTAATACAACAAAAATGACATATTTTAACTCTCTTACATAAAAGCATAGATATATCAAAGTAGTGAGTGTACCGTAATTGAATTTTGCCTTGCATCTGCAAGCCCTGGCTGATAGTGTGAGCTACTTATTTGTAAGCACATTATATATTATTCAAACCTTTTCCCTGTAATTTTTTCACATGGATTAGACCAAACTAAATCTCTCAAGTCTAAGGGCAAATTCTTCCAAGAGGCCCCAAACTAAAATTTAATTCTTAAAAAAAAGATATTTCCATGGTCATAATATAAGGAGTTTCACAACTTTCCCCCGAAGGCGTATATTTAGTCTGGGAGCAAGGAATGCATGAGAAAATTTCTGGTTCTCTAAAAAATCATCCTGAGGCTGATTTCATGAATTGTTCTTACATGTCCATGCAAAATTCAACATCTTTTCCTTGTTTGAGAGAGAGGAAGAGAAAAGAACTTTCCTCAGTATCACAAACTGACATTCCGTTTATCTTCAAATCTAAATGAAAGAAGATTATCTGTTCAAATATTTGGTGCTAAATTCAAACTGATAGTATATTACCTTTCCAGATGATTAATGAACAAGGAGTATGTGGCATTGCTGAGTCTTGTTTTACATGCAGAATTAGATAAGAGTCCAGTTCTGGAGTAACTTGCATTTAGGACCTGACTTAGGCTTTATGATCCTCCAGAACAGCAAGTGGATAAACAACAGGCTGCACCAATGGTCTTAAAAACCACCTTGCTTGTCAGAGTGGGTTCTGCCATTTCCAAATGAGAAGGGTTACCTACCTGAGTAGCACCAGATTGCATGCTTTCCAGACAAAAAGTAAAATAAAAGCAAAAAAAAAAATTTCCAGCACCATTTTCCTGAGAGTTTATTTATTTATATTTGCTTTTGCCTCTCATTTCTGACCAAAGTATGACCTACAAAGCAAGGTCAAAAAACCAAGCTGAAAGTGAGGGGACATACAGCAAGACAGTCCCTGAAGGGTTGCAAGGGTCTTTAAAATTCTGAATGACCTAATGATACCATGTTTCCCTGAAAATAAGACACTGTCTTATATTAATTTTTGCACCCAAAGATGCACTAGGTCTTATTTTCAGGGGAT
>JANHFO010003875.1:43839-70201 GCA_032468095.1 Pareas carinatus
AAGTCTCTTACTAGACTAGAAAGAAGCCAAAAGCACCAGCCTGAAGATGGTAAGTGAGACCTTGCCGAAACGTCACCAAGAGACTTTCTACTCTACACGGGAAAAGACCCGAACACACCTGGACTGTGAAAATCTACGAATAGTGCAGAATTTATCACATGAAATGCTGAACTAGAAAGAATGGAAATTGAAAATACAGGTAGTCCTTGACTTACAACCATTTGTTCAGTGACCATTCAAAGTTACAGCAGTACTGAAAAAAGTGACTTATGACCATTTTTCACACTTAGAACCTTTGCGGCATGCCCTGGAATCATGTGACCAATATTTTGACGCTTGGTAACTGGCATGTATTGACGATGGTTGCAATCTCCCAGGATGAGGTGATCGTCTTTTCTGACCTTCTGGTAAGCAAAGTCCTTGAGGAAGTTGGATTTACTTAACATTGAACAAGTGAATTGTTACTACAGTACTTAATAATTGCAGTGATTCACTTAACAACTGCTAGATTATTAAGAAAGGTCAAAAAATGGAACAAAACCCACTTAACAACAGTCTTGCTTAGAAATGGACATTTTGGACTCAGTTGTGGTCGTGGACTACCTGGAAAACTACTAGAAATAACAACGCTAAAACTCTAATATTCTGCCAATACAAACTCAACGTCTGTAAGCAAGGAAAACATAAGACTTCTCTGGTTGAAAGTAAAAGAAGAGATTCTAAAGCTGGTTTGTTGTTGATATTAAAAATCCCAAAGAGTTTATCAATCAACAATGCCAGCTCAACACAAAGAGGCAGAGATGAAAGCAGGCATAAAAGCCAGGTGAATGATTTTGGGCTAGCCCGAGCCACCTCATTGAATTGTTATAGAAAAAATAGGAGGAATACGAAGCATTTTGTTTGTTTGCCACCGTGATTTATTTATGAAAGTAATAAAGGTGGGAGTTTTTTAAAAAATCTAAAAATTAAATATTTACCTTATTTTTCTATACTTAAAAGTTCCCAGAGGTGATGAGTGTAACAAAGAGAGAGACATCTGCTTCTTGAGATAAATATTATTAAAAACCTAGACAAAATAGCGAAATTCAGTGTGAGTACGCTGACAACAAAGATATATCTTTCAAGGCCATGATTTTCCCAATTGTACCATATCAGCATTAGACAATCAGAAAAAACTGAATAAATTAAGAAAATGTGTATTTGAACCCTGCTGTTGAGAAAATCTTTGAGAATGCCTTGGATGATAACAAATAGCAAATTATTCTGTACATGAGAGGACCTTGGTGATATCTAAGCTTGCTTGCTTCCTTGCAGACGTTTCATTACCCAAACTGCATCATAAGGAGTGAGTAACTGCATCATAAGGAGTGGAGTTTTTGCTCTCAGTTTATATTCCAATGGCTTGAGCCCTGTCAGTATTGGTGGGACTGGTTTTGCTGAGGTTTTGGGGATTGGACTTCTTACTGTTGACTTCTTTAGCAGTTCTTTGATTGGGCATTTGTTCACTTCTTGATTGTGGGTCTGATGTTTATGTTGGTGATAATTTATGCAGAACTAGATATTGATTCCTGGTGGGGAGGTGTTTTGACCTTTTTGGCTTGTTGATTGTCTCTTTTGCCCTGTCTGTAGATGTTGCTTATGTCTATTGAAGGCAATTTGTCAGAATGTTCGGCTTCCAGGAATTCTGTAGCATTTTTGAACTTGGCTTGTTCTAGGATAGATTCACCAGTCTCCCAGTTAACACTATGGTTAAGTCTCTCCATATGTTGTGAAATTAAAGAGTTTTCATTATACCTTCTGATTGCTAGTTGGTGTTCAGGGATGCATTCTGCTAGTTTTCTTCCTGTTTGTCCTATGTAATAGCTGTTGTAGTCTTTTACATCTACAACAATAGATGACTCCTGGGTTGTTGTTTTCTGGGACTGGTGGGTCTTTTGATTTACTTAGAATGCTTTAATGGGCTTTAGTTTGTGTTCTATGGTGATGCCGTGTGGTTGTAATAGTCTGTTGGTCGTCTCTCAGATGGTTTAATGTATGAATATGTCCTACTTTACCAATTATTCTGTACAAGATGAAATAAAACCTGACTTTAGCCGGGTTTGGCCTGACTCGCACCCCTCTCCATGTGTAAAATGATAATTTTACATATTTAAATTTCTGATCCGGTACAAATTGGTTTTATATTCCGGTTTTTAAATTTTTTGGCCACATTAACTATTTATATTTTTTAGTTATAAATTCTGTCTTTTATGTTTATTAGTGCTGTTGTTTATTATTGTTTTAGATGGCTGTACACCGCCCTGGGTCCATTCGGGGAGAAGGGCAGTATAAAAATAAAAAATAAACTTAAACTTAAACTTAAACATTGGAAGCACTAATAATGTAACTCAAAAGTAAATAGTTTGGATACATAATGCTAAAGTAAGATTCCAATGCAAGTATATAATGTGCATGATGATTTGAATGTCTGGGCATGATGTCATTTTGGCATCATTATGGATTGTGATGAGGCCACTCATGGAAATGCAACTAAAAACAAAGAACACATGTCCTGTTCTAGAACATTTTTTCTAGTGAAAGGACAGAAACCTTTTCTTATTTTTGACTTCTATCAAAACCTTTCAGTAATGCCTGTAACTAAACCCTGCTAAACCCTGTTTATTCTTTCCCCCCAAAAATGAGATGTTAATATAACTTGCTTATTTCATTCACTTATTCTGCTCATACATGTAATTTTTTTTCCAGCTTAGAACACACATTTTATCTAAACAGACCTTTTAATGTTACAGTTTCTGGGGATATTTTAGTGAACATTATAGTCAATGTGTTTTTATAACTTAGTATAAAGTTAGTATAACTTTAGTAGGAAAGTAGGCCATTAGAAACAATTATATTACTAATTACAGTAAATTCATTCAGTGACAACTGTCAGCAAAATTGTTGGCCAATTAGTATAATAGACAACTTGTTATAAGTTGTCTCTTAAGTTAAAGGCAAGCATTGATTTTTACTTGCAGTCATATATCCATTACAGTCTGGGCTTCCCCACTCCCCTCAATCTCTTGTACATTTCAGACGCATTTTTCAACTCTGCTTTATAGTAGATTGATGGGTTAGGGAGTCACAAAGTCTAGACCCAACCTGAGTCTTTCAAAATTTCAAGAAGACCATTAAAAAAAAAATCTCTGGATTCAAAGGAGGCTCTTTGGATTGTCAGTTTAACTAGGAGACTGTAAAGGTTAACTATTTTAGACATATTCTTACCTTTTGCCAACAAGTCGACTGAATCTCCTAGGTCTATAAAATAATCTTTGATCATTCTCTCAGAGGAAAACATACCTTCAGGCCTTTCTTGGAATTTCCCATTTTCAAAGCCAAGGAAGCTCATGTCTATTCTAGCAGCCTCAGCTTTCATTTTCAAACTTCAGACCTATTTGCAACCTTCCTGCTGCTCATGCATTAAGAAAAAACTATCCAAAATTAGAAGTATATTTTATGTGTAAGAATTTTTAATTTTTCCCATCAATACAGTAAGATTCTCAACACCTACAGTAAAAATGTGCCAGTTATTCCTACAATTGCACTTTGTTCTACAGTTTGCTATGGCAAAGTGATTTTTAAGACTCTCATTCCTACATGTGGATTTTCAAAAAAAATGCACAAAAATATTGGAAAAACAAATTCAAAAAGACGGAATGGCACTTTTTAAATTTAAAATATATACAAAAGGTGAAATAACTCTTTCACCTTTAATTTAAAAAATCAACACACAGTTAATTATATTCCAGTCATTCTTGGATTGATCATATAGCCAAGAACATTGTTTCAGCACTGGATCATTCCAGAATGTCACAGAAATTAAAGAATGATTAGTGAAAAATGTCCACTATGATTGTTGTAATTGTGTTGAATTTTTACCATTTTAAATAAATGTATATTTAAGTAAAATTAAATGAAGCTGATTCCACAGTCCGATTGTACATTTATAAGAGCCATGAACTTGGTTTTCAGTCTAACTTGGGCTGTTGTTGTTTCATAATAGGCTGCCCTTGCGCAGAAACCGTGGCTCCATTCCTAGCAAAATTGGTAACATTGTTTTAATAGCTCTAATGTACAAAGCATTAGACCTATTTGCATATTCAATGTCTAATTAAAAATGTTAATAATAAACTTTTTTTACATCTATATTGGATTTAATTATTATTTGAATGTCACATTTCTGTCCGTGCTGCGTTCCCATGTTTGGGGATCGGGGAGATATTTGAACCCCGCATGGTTGTGGATTTTGAGTTATTGTCAGTTGGCTTTTTATCTCAGCTACCTTGATAGTTTTCCAATGCTGCTATGATATTATTTTAACTCTGGTTTTAATTATTCCTAGTTTCCTAGAGTTGCTACAGAGAGATGGACAGCCATTCAAATCCAATTTAAAAACAATGATAGCCACAGAAAGTAATTTATATTGGCAAAAATGATATATTTTCTTCATCTGTCTAGCAGCTTTTTACTATTGCCTCTACAGGATTCCCCCCCCCCTCAGCTTCCCAGTCTAATCCACAATATTGATATTCCACAGATGTCTCTCCTTCAAAAATTAACCAGCCCACTTAGCTTCTGAAACCAGATAAAGCCAATCCCTAAATTCCTAGCCAACAGTCAAACTGGCTGGATAAATTAGAACTTGTATCCCAACAGATTAAGAGAGCCTTGAGCTGTGGGAAACTGTATCAGTTCAGGGCTATATACATATGCAAAGTACTAGCAAAGCTGATTATCCCCCTGCAAAACAAATCACCATAGAATGTGCCAAAAGGCAGAGTAGCCTACAATGTGCCACATATTTTAAATATTTACATGGCAAAAACCAACCAACCTACTTTTACAATTGCATCCACTCATTTGCAGTTCTGTCCATTTTGTATATTGCTTTGAATCCATAGGAAAATGTGAATTTTAAAATGTGGGTCAGAGCACTCTCCCTCCCCTTCTCTCTCTCTCTCTCTCTCTCTCTCTCTCTCTCTCTTTATCTGTGTGTGTGTGTGTACATGTGCAGATCTTTCTATCTTGTCTAGAAAGACTTTCACATGGATTGGAGAACAAATGAAAGTATATGATATCATCAAGTAAGTAAAAGAATTGCAATGGAAATGGGCTGTTCATAGCAAGAACTGAAGGCAAGTGGACCAAGGCAATCATAGAATGGATCTCACGTGATAAAAAACATCCAAGAAAGAGACCTAAAACAAGATGGAACAATGACATCAGCAAGTATTTCAGGACCAATTTGCAAAAGAAAGCTCAGTATCATTTGGGTTGGAAACATGTAGGTCTTCATCCTGCAGTGAATATACAATGACTTAGATGATGATGATGATGATGATGATGATGATGATGATGATGATGATGATGATATATGTGTGTGTATATGTGTATACAGTCAACATTGGAGACAAATGATATCCTAAACATAATATTTAAATAATATTTATTTGATAAGTTTTCTTAGCTAAGAATGAAATCAATAAAATCCAATGGAATTTATAGAAATAGGGGAAGAGCAATCATGTTTATGTGCTTTAGATGGTAAACAGAATGAAATTTTTCCAATAAAAACCCATCTTTTTAAAAAAAGCAATGATCAATTCCTGTATATATATTTTAAAAATAATCCATGCACTCAATCTTTAAAACGAAGTTACAGTATTTTAAAAGTTCCAGCCTTACTGTTAATCATACAGACACCTTCAGTTTCTCTTTAACCAAAAGAGACAACCCAACTGGGACATTCTGACTGTTTTTAATCATCCCATTTAATGTGCATGTCAGATCAAAGAAAGCTAGGTTACTTGAAATTCAAGATCAAAGCTGCTCAATTCTAAAGCGGGTAAGAAAGAAAGGTGGAATTATTTGTCACACTTGTCACTTAATAAAGACAAGATCCCAAGTCATCTTGGCTGACTTGGTTGAGGTCTTATGAGTTTCCTGTTTCGCTTATCATACTGTAAGCAAATCACTTTTAAAATCTTGCAGATATTAGTGGACTTTTATTTAGTCTGTGGACTGATGACAGTGTTGCAAGAAAACCTTGAAGATAATTAAATGGCCAGTACAGATTGAAGTGAAATTAAAAGTTTGTGCCTGGCTCAGCAGCTGAAATCTTTTTCTGCCTTTGCATTTGGCAGCACATAAATTTGTTCACAGGTTCGAAAATATACATGCACATTGTGAAATCTAGTGAACTCAATGCATAATCTGAGGTTGATAATAGCACAGATCTTTGGCATGACTTGAGCTGGATGACATCAGAATTGAAATTGCATAACCATGGAAATATTTCAATATAATACGAAAAAGCAAGGAAGTTTAAAAGCTTCATTTGCCATTATTCCTTAAAAATGCTACAAATGTTTTTCCCCTCTGAATCTGCTATGTATTACCCCTTACAAGTAAAAATATGACTATTTGTTACATGTTGCATTGGGGGGTTAAGAAAAAAAAGGTGCTGGAATTCATATCTTGTTAATCTTTAATTTAAAAAATTATATATTCAGTTCGTAACATAAATTTAAACTATTGTATTTAAGAAAAAAAGGAAATGTGTTCTGGTGTGTTCTATGACAAAAAAACCTCCACTTGTTGTATTCACCTACATATTGTAAATGGAAATAAAAATAACTAATGAGGTAGATCCTTCAGAAGCTGAATTTAACTGGAAACTTTAAGCATCCGATACCAAGCAAAAAACAAAAACACTAGGAAATCCCTGGAAATTTGACACTAAGACAAATCCGCCATCAATAAAAGCACAGAGATAAATTACATTTATATACCATGTAAAAGAGACAATAAAAAAGCAAAAAAACTAAACAGAAAGACCAAAACACATCTCCTACAGCAGGCCAGCTAAACAGGGATTAAGACAAGGCAAAGCAATAAACAATGCCCTAAACAAGGAACTACCAAGGATAAACCTATAATTTGACCAACACTGATAGGACAAGGTGCTTTATATAAGCTGGGAATAAACCCCATACTCATTAGCACTGATGATGTTACCTAGTTGACTAATGAAACATCCACAACCAAACAACAAAGCTCAAGGAGTATTGAGGACTCCATATTCCAGGTATTTTTGATATCATGAAGAAAAGAGAAGCTTGAAAGGAACAGTTAATGGATAAAATTTAATTAAGTGCCTTTATAACTCAACTGTCTTAGGAAATGTCTGGAATTTACTAGAATTCTTCTAGAGTCTCATTCAATGTGTGTGCATTCTTCTATTACTGAGTCAAGTGCCAGCCCTATCATCAAGCAAGATGCACAGATAATTGGAGATGCAGAGATATTGAAAATACTAGAAAAGAGTTGAGAGTATTACAATAGCATTCCCCAAACTTTCTGGATTGGCAGTCAGGCATGGTGGGGGAAGAGGGTAAAGAGGGGATTGCTTTGCATGTGAGCATGCACATGCACACGTGCCCCCGCCACTCAAGTGAATGGGGCTGTGAGTGCCAAACACTCATGAAAGTGGGACAGTGTGCGTGTGCACACACACTTGCGCACTGGCCCACCACTCACACATCCCAGTTGCAAATAGGCCATGGCCCAGTAGTGGGCCACAACCCACAAGTTGGGGACCCTTGTGTTACAAGATTGCTTAGAGCTCTTTTAGCTATATGCTCTTTAGCTATATGCTAAAACTTTTGTTTTGAGATTTGATTCTGCAGCTATTTGATCACCGCACTGAATTAACATTTTGAATCAGAAAATCAATTAACATTTGCCTTGGATTATTGGGATGTTTCTGGTTATATGCAGAAGCATCTTGTAAAAAGGATGTGGAAATCTGAATTGAGCAAATCTGATTTGATGGTTTGATTGGCAGAATTCGTCTGAGTTATTTTATCAGAGCAAATGAAATTTTCAAACTGGTGATTCTAACCAGATTTTATATGATTCGCAGATTTTATATGTTTCCTTTTCATTAGGCAGCAAAATGTCTTGAGCTGCCCTGGCAGAAATGCAGTAGTATCTTGGTGAATAATGCTGAAATACTCACTAAAATTTGAAACCACTGAATAGATAAGAGGGAAGGAATCACTGGAGTAAAAAGATTAACTTATTTCTGCAGGGCTCACAAATCCACCGACTCCCGACCGCAAAGGACTCTGAATGGTTGCAAGTTTGTTTTTCATTTCACATTTGCACAAAATACACCCAAAGCTGGAGATTAGCCTTCCCTGGGTAGAGCAAAACAAAACAAGGAAAATATAAACAAGGTCAATGAAAACCAACATAGGAATTTATGTCTTCCACTTCAGTTAACCCCAGTGAGGAACTTCTACAGTACACAAGAAGAATTAGATCTGGCAATATCAAATACGAGCCTCTCTTGTTTTTAATCTGCATGTAATTCATGCTAGGAGAATACAAATGTGAAATGAAATGTTTGCTTTTTAATACTGCAGACCAAGAGAATGAAATGAGAGGAATTTCAAACAAGATACAAGAGAATCTGATAAAGCCAAAATTCAGCAAACATTCTTCCCAGAAAGCACCAGTATTTACACCCATTTTGTTTCCTCAGTAGCAGAAGCACTCTGCCAAGTCATCAGCTGGATTACCGAAAGACAAAATGTCATTTTGCTACTGCTATTGATCTGTAAAACATATACAAAGTGCTTGTTTTTATGCATAATCTGCATGCATTAAGTTAAAGCTCATACACTAGTGAGGCAAAACCAGATTGTAATTTATATAAACACAGTTTGAAATTATAAAATCAATATTCTGCAGACAAATGGTCACTTACAATAAACATGCAGTTTACCATTCAGATATTTAGAATTTCTTTATTTATAATCTCTGTAACCTCCTCAATCGATAGACCTTGAGCTATAAACAACAGAATAAAAAATAAAAAATAAAAAATAACACACTAAAAAAAATGCTCAGAATTCATGCATATGTATACACACAGAGAGAGACATGGCACATACTCGAATACAATCAAGCCAAAACAAACATATAGTACAATTATAAATCTACGAAATCTAATAGTAAACAGTCTGTTCAGGGTTAATAACCAATGAGATACTGGTATATTTACGGTTAGCTTTTTCATAAAGCAGACTATTGAAATACAATGATACATTGTGCTAGTGTAAAGAATTTTGGCTATATTGGCAATTTACAAAATGTTGTGACATTCCTAAAAAGCATTATTTGGTTGAAATACAAGAAGGAAGAGAACATTTGTCATTTCTGCATTGTAGATGGAGAGCTCTACTACCATGTTTCCCCAAAAATAAGACACTGTCTTATATTAATTTTTGCACCCAAAGATGCGCTAGGTCTTATTTTCAGGGGATGTCTTATTTTTCCACTGAGGCCGCCCAGAACCAGACGTCCGAAGCCTTATTATCAGGAAGGTCTTATTTTCGGGGGATGCCTTATATTTCACTGAGAGACAAAACTGTAAGTAGGTCTTATTTTTGGAGGATGTCTTACTTTTGGGGAAACAGGGTAGCATTTGGAGGCTGCCACGAAAAGAAGAGGGTCAACTTATTTTTCAAAGCACCTGAAGACAGAACAAGAAACAATGGATGGAAAATAATCAAGGAGAGTAGCAACCTGGAATTAAGGAGAAACTTCCTGACAGGAAGGACAATTAACCAGTGGAACAGCTTGCTTTCAAAGGTTGTGGGTGCTCCATCACTGGAGGTTTTTAAGAAGAGACTGGATAACCATTTGTCTGAAATGGTATAGGGTTGCTTGCCCGAGCAGGGGGTTGGACTAGAAGATCTCCAAAGTCCCTTTGAGTTCTATTCTGATTGATTGATTAACTCCGATTAGTACTGTACTGTTGTAGTCTACCTTTCTTCTACAAAGCACCATATACAATTTCTCCACAATATTTTTCTCGCAATAAAACTGTGAAACCCATCAAAAACACAGCAAGTAGTTCAAAATAATCCAACTTAGCGGATGGATAAGTATATTTTGGTAACCCTCTTCCTAACGACACATACCCAAATCATGCAAAATCTGATTTTAATTTGGTTGTGATGTGAGTATGGAAAAGGATTCAATCTATTGCCAGGGCCTGATGTATTTCCACCCTTGTGGGCCAAATGATGTCAGTAGGGTAGAAGCAAACAGCAAGCTCCACTCCACACCAAGTTATATGTTGTCTCCAAGCCTTCAATTTCCTCTTATCATCTTCAATTGGTATTTAATCCCTATGTAGAATTATTTTGCATTCCATTCTCTGCTAAGTGCTACTCAGCTGTGTAAATCCTAAATCGGATCTAAAAACAGTGTTCTTTTATAAACATGGGTGCCAGAATTGGAATGCACGATACAGACAGCATTAAAATTTGGGAAAGGTCCACCAATGTATGACAAAGCAAGGAACATCAGATACATTTGAAATCTGCAAATGCTAAGCATTACTGGTCAGTGAGCATTTGTCCAGCTCTGGATCAAAGAGATAAGGAGAAAAAAGTTGTCCGCTGACTTGGAAGAAAACAGCTAGAATAAATTTCATCTTTGCTGGACCACTTGAGATAGAATTTTTAGTCTTGTCTGTGTGACAAAAATGTAGCAATGGTAGATTTATCCATTCTCATCACAAAGAGAAAACATACAAGGTTTTTCCAATGAAAGTTCACAATGAAACTAAACATGCACCATAGATATATGCTATGATAAGAAGGGAATGATTTATAAGTCAACTAAATATTATTTTACTTCAAGATGAAAAGCTAAGGGAAAAGGCTATTCCTGCACTTTAGGGTCACAGTCTCTCTGGAACCTCTAAGAATTACAATCATTTGTATGAAATAGCAGTTTAGTAATTAGATACATTATACATCGTATGGAGCCAGAGCACAGATCTTTACATTTATCCTGATGTGAGAACCCGATTTAATTTCTCCCAAGGGACACAGAAGAACAACGGTCATTTCCTCTGAAAAGCTTTTCAGAAATCTCAAGAGAAGATCAAGAGTGTCCAAAATTAAAAGAAACAGAATTTGTTAAAACCATTCGTATAAAAGACGGCTTCATGTTTTTCTAGGATTCTTAACATTCTGGAGTTTTTGAAATGAAATAAAAACAGTTGATAACAATTGGATAAATATTGTAATAGGCAAAACCAGGCTAAATTCTTACTAGGTGCAATGTAAAGATAAAATAAATGACCATTTTTTTTAAAAAAAATCAAAAGTAAACACTGTTATAATAGATAAGTATATATAAAATGTTCATATAGAATGCGGTTTTTCAGATTCTCAAGATCAAATTGCCTGCGACGATCCATGAATGAATTATTATCCCCTGGTTAAAATTCTGTTCTCTTATTTGAGAGGCTTAGCAATATGAAGTGGGTAGCATGTCTTTTCAAAAAGAAACCTTGGCATTTGATAGGGTAGGCACATTTTGAGTGCTTCCTCATTAAGATCCCCCAATCTTATCAAAATATAAAACAACTCAGCTAATACATTCGAAATCGCAATTCAATATGGGAAGATTGTCTACAAGATATACCCCCATAGGTCAAGATGGCGGATGTGGTAGAATAATCAAATGGCACAAATCAAAACCAGGGGGACTTCAATTGCACCAACATGGCCACCATCTTGACTTTTTGACCACACCCTGAAGATACCCCTGCAATGCGGACTGTTGAAATGCTCAGACATTGCCCCTGACCATGTTTCAATGGTTGATGAAAGGAAATCTGCTTTACTGTGCGCAAAGAGAACGAGCTAGAATAAAATCAGCAATGGACCCCATCATTCATGTACCAGAATCACACTGGGCGCATCGCTAGGAGGAGGCTACTGTTTAGATCTTCCAGAGGGCTCTGTGTGACCGTACCTGGGCTTGTGAGTGCACCAAGGGCCCCTGATGCTGTGGTGAGTGGATTCGCATTGGTGGTGGTGGCTGAGGACTGCGCTGCGGCGGCTGCAGCTGCTAAAGTTGCCAAATTCTGTAGCTGTAAAGCATTCATTCCTGCGGAGAAAACAGAGAGCTAGTGAGGTCGATTACCAAATCCAAATGATTTGTTTTAAATCCACCAAATCAGTGTGAAACGTCCATCATGCAGGTGGTTCTCGGTTTACAACAGTTCATTTAATGATCATTCAAAGGTCACTGAAAAAGGTGACTTAGGACCACTTTTCACACTTACAAACTTTGAAGCATCACTGTGACCCTGTGATCAGAATTCAGATGCTTGATAACTTGTTCATATTGATGACCATTGCTGTGTCCCAAGGTCTTTGCAACCTTCTGACTAGCAAAGTCAATGAGGAAGCCATATTCACTTAAAAATCAGGCTGCTGACTTATCCACTGCAGAGCTTCGCTTAACAACTGTGGCAAGAAAGGTCGTAAAATGAGGCAAAACTCACTTTAAAATATGTCTCACTTAACAACTCATTCATTATTTCGTTCTGTATTAATCTAAAGTTTGATTCGATTCGGGATTTGCAAAGATTGCAATTTTCTAGTCTTTTTGATTTTTACTTTAAAAAGAAACCTTTTCTGACCGAGCGGGTGACACGGACGCAGCACGAGCTCTCATGAATGCAAAGCATAAGTTGTGCCACGAGGCCCCAATCACAAATGCAGGGGAAACTATCTTGGGATAGCTCTGAGTTGTTTATCAAAACATATGTCAAAGACGAGCGGTAGAAGAAAGCTATCTCTGCCTCCTTGCAATATTTTTTAAGAAAGCATCACAAGAATACATCGTTATCCAACCACAGATGCTTCTACTTCAAAAGGGAGCAGAGAAAAGGAGAGGCTGTGTTACTGGCTAACAATCCATCAGTCTGGTTTTGCCAGGGATGAATTTGCTATAAAGTCAAATCCACGGTGGTTCAGAATTAGGAGAAGCATCTTAAGTCATACATTTGAAACAATTTCCACTCCAGGGAGACCGAAAGTTGTTCACTGAACAAGAGCTCTGAAGAGACATTCACCATGGTAAATTTAATTAAGCCATGCAAACCCTCCCTCACAATCCCTAGAAGATCAAGACTGCAGATTGTGCAGGAAGCTTAAATAACAGAAAAATTAGGTGCACAGGTCAACAACCAATGCAAAATGTGTCAACAGATTCCTCATATTTTTCAATCTTTAGGAAAGTCAAACTAGGTAATAATTTTCCGGTGATGGATATCAGAACAAATAAGGGGCAGGATCTTCTTCAAGGCCTCTCTCTACCTGGAAGTAGAAGTCTGCCTAACAGGAACTAAAACAAATCTTTCTGCAAGTTGGGAATAAAAAACAGCCAAGACTCAAAGAGGAAAAAGCCAATATCTCATGGTTCTTTGTCAGTTCATATACTGTACCTCCAACGTAATTGAATGAGATTTATATTTAACAGACCACACTGTGCAACAAGGCACTTTGTGCAGATAAACTCTGCTTATCTTTCCTGACTTCCTGTCATGGATAAATCAGAGAACCTCTTTCGAACCACTGCCGCCTTTGTTCAAAACATGCTCATTTCAAAGTGTTAACAGCGGACTTAGTGAGATGTCCAGTAGTTACGGGGATATTCATGCATCGGCGCTGTTTATCATCTGAACATTTTGTCAGCTAAATATTCAACCAGAACTTGTTCTGCTCAGCTACCAAAGGAGCTACTTTTACCAAGCTACCTTTATTAAAGCCCCTTTTTGCACTTTTTTCTTTCTTCTTTAAAAAAAGTACAAAGAAGAGCAAAGAAGATGATTAAAGGTTTGGCGACAAAAACATATGAAGAAGGTTGAAGGAACTGGGAATGCCCGTCTAGAGAAAAGAAGGACTGCGTGGGGGGGGGGTCATGATAACAGTCTTCCAGTATTTGAGAGGTGGCTACAAAGAAAAGGAGGCAATTTATTTTTAAAGCATCAGAAGGCAAAAGACAAACAGCAAATGGAAACGAATCAAAGAGAGAAGCAACCTGGAATTAAGGAGAAACTTCCTAACAGTGAGGATAATTAACCAGTGGAACAGAAGTTGCCTTCAGAAGTTGTAGGTGCTTCATCACTGGGGGCTTTTAAGAAAGGACTGGACAAGCATCTGCCTGAAATGGTGTAGGGTCTCCTGCTTGAGCAGGGGGTTGGACTAGAAGACCTCCGAGGTCCCTTCCAGCTCTATTCTGAGGGATTGAATTTATTTCTCAAGCTGCTTCTTCTGTTGATTGTTATCTAAAATGTATTGTTTTCACACAGAAGCAAGAAGCTTTTTCTTTTGTTACTCTGATTTCTCCTCTACATTCCACAGTAAAAAGAAATGAAAAATAAGCTGATAAACTTCTGCTGAAACCACTGAATATTCTACAAACACAGTCCTTTTAGAAGAAATGTTAATTATTTACACTGGAAGGGAGGGGGAGAAAAACAAAAAGCTTCCTTTAGAGGAACAAGCCTCTAGAAAGGCTTCTTACTTTTTATGCTGGAGAAAAAAAAATGCAGAGAATGAATGTGGAATTTAATTGATTTCAGTAATATAAACTGCTCAGCTATCAAAATTGGGTAATAGAGTCTGGACAGCAAGAATCCCAACTTGGATTTTCACTGCTTGGCAGATTAAAATTACAATTAAATTATGTTTATAATGGATGTACAATATGCTTAAAATGTAAGATTTTTACAAAATGTATTTATAAGGAGAGGGGCTATGAAAATTTAATTTAATGTTCACCTTAGGTAATTTGGTGTCTTATTGTTCACAGCAATTACCATAAATCTACATATCAATAAGGAAGAACAGATGTCAGTTGTTACATCCACTTGCCAATCAGGCTGGTTAAAAATCGGGCAGATGGATAGTCGTGCAATTTTCTCACATGGCCTATTAGCACATTTGCGGGAAACTGATGTACTACCCTTGCAGTGACACATGCAGTCCTATTAAAACACAAATAAATTGGAGACCTGAGGTTTCCATATCACAACTCAGGGTGTGAAGCTTGCAGAGCAAATTTTCTCACACAGGAAGAGAAACCCTTAATCTCACTTCCCCCTTTATGATTAAATGAAGCAATTGACCAGTCCTCAACAAAAAGAGTATCTTCTCAAACCGCATGCCCATTATTGTCCATGTCAGCTTGTAAAAAAACAAAAAAGAAATGAAAAATGCAATTCATTATTTTTGAAGAAGGGGATCCCAGATAGCCAATATTGTTTTAATTTTTCATGAAGACATTTTCTCTTATCAGAGGCATTCACAAAAAGGAACATAAAAAGGAAACGTGTTTGCTTGGTTGATGGCTTATTTGCGGCAATCCTAACCCGTTCCAACCACATGAATTTCAGGACAATGTATAAATGATAAGTGTTAGATTCCATTAAGAACCCATTCTTAGAATTTACACTGAGCATTTATAGGGTTTGAAATAATTTCTATGGTAATTTGACAAGAGCCCCATAACACTAGTGTGTACCAGTATCATTTTAATTAAGACTGAAAACATGAGAAGGTTGGATACATAAGGCCACCTTGTAAACTCCTGAGGGGATGCTTCAAAGCCTACCTGGCACCATTCCCATTACAGGTCCAATGGAAAGGAGGCAAGTTTCCCTTCAAACCTCATGCAGAGTCAAAGCAGCTAACTCACCCCTTAAAATATAGAGATAAAATGCAGGCCTCCTGCAGTACTCTAGAGCAGGGGTCCCCTATTCCTGAGTCACTACTGAGTTATGACCAGTTCAAAACCACTACCGAGTTGCGGCCAGTTCAAAACCAGGTCACAGGAGAGATGGTATGCATGCGTGTGCGAAGACTCACTCATGTGAGTGGAAGTCGTGTGGGCATGAAGAGTGAGTGGAGGGCGGTAGTGTGCAAAGCTCCTGTCAAACATTCCTATATTCTTGATGAAATCAAGAAACTTAGGCATAGAGTCAGATCAAAGTTCATTGATTTATCGGTACAAGCTGACAGGCAATATTAACCCCATGAAGGTGAAAAGCTAAAGTTAGCCATTACATGTTTTCACACAATATTAAAACAGTCATTTCTTAAGCCCAGCCTCCTGTTGCAGGATATCGTTGGCGTTACCCTGGTAGTTATCTTTCTACCAAGGCAACTGGGATAGGTGAGTGGCTACTCTGATAAGAATTAATGATAACAGGAATATATTCCCACCAAGTAGGTTTCTCCCTTCCCCCATCAATCCATGGCTTTTTCAGCTAGTCATGCCAAGGAGGAATTTGACAGCTCCATTCACATGAATGGAGCGTTGCACGCTTGAGCAAGCACCCTTCACGTGCGCATGAAGTCCCATTCACATGAGTGGAGGGCACGCGCACCCCTCGCTCGCACAAATGAAGATGTGTGCCATGTGGTCCTACCACTCACACACATACACACCCCACCAGCCCAGGCTGCCAAGTTAGAGAGGCCACTTTATGTATGTATGCATGTGTGTGTACATACATATGCCTTTACCTATATGTGTAGTCCTCGGCTTACAGAGTCCATCTAGTGACCATTTGAAGTTATAGTGGCACTGAAAAGAAATGACTTATCACATTTTTCACACTTACAACCACTTCAATATCCTTATAGGCACATGATCAAAATTCGGATGCTTGGAAACTGACTCATATTTATGACTGTTGCTGTGTCCTGGGGTCATGCGATCACCTTTTGTGACCCTTTGACAAGCAAAATCAATGGAGAAGCCGTAACTGTGTTACCATCTCAACAGCTGTTAAGTGATTCACTCAGCAAAGAAATGCCATTAAAATGGGACAAAATTAACTTAATAACTAACTCTCTTAGCAACAGAAATTTTGGGCTTGATTGTGGTTGTAAATCAAGGACCACCTGTGCATGAAAGAAAGAATAATAGAGGAGCCCAAAGATCAATATTTAAGGGTTTTATCCTTCAAAAATTTACAGTTCAGCAGACGTGAAAAAGCTGTGACTTGAGAGATATTTCTAAATGTCTCCCAGCAGACTGACTATCAAGGCCTCTGGTTGAAGAATGTGTGAAATTGCATGGGTCTTGAGTGGTATTGACAGTCTTGGATTTGTCATTTTTAGAGTCGATCCATTTAGATTAATGAAGAAAAAAGCTAAGACTTATTTTACTCCCCAGCTGGTTTCACTGATGCAATGGCTAAGTCTGGATCCAATTTACTTTCAGAGAGCACTCAATGACTTTGGCCTGTCTCAACCAATAGATCAAAATTCCAGAGACACGATACATCTCTAACTGTGCTATGCAGAAAAATCTCTTACTGCCCTCACACACATAAACACACACACACACACGCACACACACTTTTTTCTGGTTCCTGCGTTTCTTATTCCGTGGGGTCAAGTCCAAGAAATACTATTGGGCTCTTTAGCTCAAAGCCAGTTCCAAAAAACATCACCGTGAAAATGTTGTCTATCATATTAAGATATATTTTTCATGAGAGGAGAATTATAACAAAAAAAGATCATGCCAGATTATGAACGGCACATAATACGAGCGGCAAGCACACTTGCCAAGAGAACGCCACCAGAGGAAATAACTCAGCGATATTGTCACCTGTGGGCCAATTTATGTTGTCAGAAAGCGGATTCTGCATTAGTCTCCGGAGCCAAGGCAGTAATGGCATATTCTAGGAATAAAGCCCCAACAGCCTATGGGGACAGCCTCGTCTCTTTTTCATAGGCATGCTCCAAGATCCATTCAGAGCAAAGCATTAATAAAAAAAAGGAAGGACCAAAAAAAGAAAGAGGACACAAAGACGACATATGGATAGAGCTGAAGCCCTTTTGTGCAGCAAGACTGAATAAAAGTGCTGTGAATTTGCTGACGTGGTCAGACATAATTAAAAATAAATTCACATGCCAGTTTGATGACAAGGACAGTGCAGGAGAGGCTGCTGCTTTGATGAGAAATAAAGGATGTCAAAGCAAGAGGCAAAGGCTACTAATGGCATTGCAGGGAAGATGCAATGGCCGCGCTCCGAGTTGCTTTGTTCTTGCACATCATGTACAAGACAGGGATCAGCAGGCCATGGCAAAGCATGACCTTTTATTAATAACAACGAATCGCTTAGCAAAATCAGCCAGGCTGATATTCAGAAGCTGTTTGGTTAAATGTCTGGGAGGGGTTGGGCCAGAAAAGTTAAGATGGATAATCACAGCCGTGCAATTAAAGCATGTCAAGCAGTTGAGGCATGTAAAAAAAAAGGGGGATGGGTGGGGTTTAGGGTCAAACACATGATTGTGGCTGCCATCTTGACTTTCTTGACTTCCTTCAGGCCCAGGCTTTGGGCTTGCCTGAGGTATTCTTTGGAGACTCATCTAGGATCCAGCCTCTATGTAATGAGACATGTCAGATCCATAAATCAAAAGAGTATCAATCATCTTAGACGATGCCATTATTAACCCCTGAGATGTTTGCCGCTGGAAAATCGCAACAAACTCTCATTAAAAGGATTGTGAGATGAAATTAAACAAGAGGGCGAAGGTATCAGTGGATGTTAATTACGATGACCTTGCATTCAGTTTTACTTTGCAAACTGGCTCTTCTCAAAAACACTAGGCAGGTCTGGGAGAGGAAAGGCTGTGTATGATTTGTGTGTATTTGTGTGCGCGTGCATATATTTGTAATGAGGAGTACTTGATGCTCTCTGAGCTTGGCTGTTTTCTTGCAGATGTTTCCCTACCCAAACTAGGTAACATCATCAGTACTAACAATGTTTGGGTAATGAAACAGCGGCAAGAAAACAACCAAGCCCAGATTCTCTTGGAGAGAATACTAATAACCAGATGAATGCAAAGAAATATATTCCTTCCATTCCTCCACCACCCTGTCAGAACTGATCCTTCCATTTCCCCATCATCCACCAGAACCGATGAAGCTTTTTAGATGAGAAGTGAAACTACTTCTTCCTCAAGGGAAAAAATATAGTACGATTGCCTTTTGAAAAAGCACCTTTGAGACAACTAAGTTCAGAGACCACCAGCATCTCTCTTTTCAATTCTGAGCTATAAATATTCTCCTTTATCAATAGTACATTTGTAGGGAAGAAAAATGACGTGCTGGAAGAAGCCACCAAGAACCTAGTATTTCTCGAAACATTTTTTCCATGCAAACTTCCAGTTCAGGAGCATATCATACTACTGAGTATTGGTTGTTGAAAGGAGCAATTGTAAAAAAAGGCTGGTGTTTGCAGGCTTCTTGAAGACATTTGGCTGGTCCTAAATGGAGCAAGATGCTTTCAGTATAATCTGGAGGGCTATGATTCTATTCTCTAATAGAAACTTGAGAACTCAAGGCAAACTATGCAGAACATAATCTAACAAAGCTTTTGAATCTGAATCTGAATCAATGCAACATCCAAGATGCTCTGTTTTTGAATATACTCACCCATTAAACTCTACGGTTAGACGAAAGATCTTCCTATACTGAAAAAGTCTAAAATTCAGCCACAGGGGGAGAAAGAGGAAAAAGAATAAATCAAGAAGCTTTAACTCACCAGCCATTTGTTGAATGCCACTGAAGGCACCCAAGTTACTGGAGGATGTTGCTTGCTGCAGAAGCTGCAAATTAACAATAAAAAACATCAATGGGGTTAATAATGCAACAAGTTAAGATTAAAGCAAAATTATCTGAATCAAATTAAATTTGGGATACTTATAGTTTCCTTTACATTTATACAGTCTCTTGCTTCTGCCTGGTGTTGGAATGAAGGTCCCCAGAGTCGATGCTGTAAATCCATATTAATGTCTAATCTCTATTAAGAAACACACAGACACTGGGGAAACTCAATAACATTGCTGCTTTAAAACAATTAATCAATTTACTCTTTTTTAACAGCCAGGTGTTAAATCTATTTCAGCCCAACATAGTGTGACTAATCATTGCCCTCTGCAGTCTAGCTGTTAGCACAACGCATTCCAGTTAAATCACAAGAGTATTTTCCCACTTCCCCACTTAAAAAGAAAAGCTGGTTTCCTTATAATGGTTTGTGGGACTGGTTCAGAAGAATGCATAATGGGCTATTCTTTTCCACCGAGTTGTGTTCACACAGGAAATCAAAGGTGAACTGCATGTCGGTGCACTATTTTGCAGGTATAGCTGAGGCTATTTTATGAATATGTATAAAATATTCATAAAATATCAACTGATTGATTTTTTAAAGAGGCAGTTGATGCATTCAATTGCCAATCATCATTACTGAGATATTGTATGTGGGGACAATCTTGGAATCAGCTCCTGGTCCTACACATAATCAGCCAATTCACAAATTGGCTATGTCTTAGTTTATTTAATAATGGTTTCCTGGATTACTCAATTTGTTGGAATCAACAACACCGGCTACCTTACAAACCATCAGTTTACAAATCACAATGGCTGGTTTTACACAACATTTTAAATCAAAATGAATCAAACCATATTTGAGCTTAATGTAATGTGTGAATGAAGCTACAGAAATAACCATTTTTCATCAGATCAGCGATTCCAGGGGATGTGGAATTTGTAATAACAGAACGTGCCTCCTAGGGTAAGGTTTTATTATGAATGAAAAATTAAAATGTACCTTAAAAAGGGTTATTAATGAATGGGAATCAAGGAGGAAGTAGGGTTATGGTCACCGTTTTGGGAAAAGTGCAATATTCTGAATGAATGAGATGCAGGAGAGAAAAAAAAATCAACTATGGAAGAAATACTTGAATCAGTCAGAGCCTCAACAATCAATGAGAAAGGAGGGTTGTTTGGTTGGTTAATTGACTTATTGATTGACTGACCGATTTATTGATCTGTTTAACTGATTTTATCAAATTTCTTAACCTCCCACAGACCTCATAGATATAATTTAATCAATATAATAAAATGTTGAAAACCAAATAATTTAGAATTATTTTTTAATTGTATTTTTTTTTGTAAAATTACAAAAGAACAACTTGCCATCAGACGTTGTAGATGCTTCATCACTGGAGATTTTGGGAGTCCCTGGGTCCCCCACGCAGGCTACCCAGTCAGGTTTTGACTCCCATTCCTACTGTTCTGGATTTTTTCACCTCATAAGGAGCAATGGCATGCTGATTGCTTGTTTGATATTGCACACATATCCATTTGTTCTTATTCTGTAACATTTTGAAATTAACTTATTTTCATTTTCAAACTTTGAGAACTCTCTCATAGAATCTGCTTTAGAAAAAGCTTTGTTTTGAATATATGGTTGAAGCACAAATCTATTCATGTGTAGATATGGAAATCTATTCACATGTAAATATGGAAAAGGAATGAATAAAAGCACATGAAGGATTTGATTGCTTATGAGGAAAGACTGGGCGAACTGCTGAAGGATCTAAATCAATGAGAAGTTCCAAGTGTGAAACACATTTCTATCCAGTAGTATCAAAAGTGAATCTTGGGAAGATGGAAGAAAAGGAAAGAAATGAATGAAAGTAGAGTGAAAGTAGAAACAATTCAGGAAGAGAAAGCATATGTCCTGTAGGCAAAAAAGATTTAAAAGACAGATTAATCTCCCAGCAGAATTAAGGGAATGGAAAGAGAAGGAGAATGTGAAATCTGCTTGGAACAGAATGAAATGAATTATGTTACCAAGTGTCACAGAAGTGACACTAGGTCCATTAGGTCCACTAATGAGAAGTATGAAAAAAGATAGTGGGTGTGATAATGAAGCAAGAGAGGATGTGGATGAAAAAAAAAGTGAATAAAATGAAAATTTAGAGAAAGACATTGCATAATGTGTCTAGAGAAGAAAATAGTAATATGTCAAAGAACGGAACTGAAATTAATGCTATAAATCTTAGTGCCAAAGGGAAAAATGATGACAAGAAAGTTGTAAATACTGGGGAAATGTTGAAAAATGTATGGCTAATAGACGGTAGAACCGGGGTTGATTTGTTATGGTGTGGATATCTATTTGTGTAACTTGTCTGTGAAGACAGCATCTCTGTCTGATAAACTGGATAACGCCTTTATTATTGTCTTATTCAAAGGAAAAATAGCAATAGTGAATGCAATAACAACAACAACAACAACAACAATAATAATAATAAGATTTCAGTTTGCTAAGCATGGGAGTAAGTTTAGCAATATTCTGACTGAAAAGGATTGAGATATGAACAAAACTTGAGAAATGCTTTTACGCTGGGCAACAGATGTGCTCTCCAGATTTTTGGATTTCAGCAGATCATTGAAAAATATGAATATAAGAATGTTTATTGTATCATTGTTGATTTAAAGAAAGCATGTAAACTTGAATTATTGAACGTTGAACATTCATTGAAACTTCATTATATAGAATTGCTGACCATCAGAATGAATCATTCTGAATGCTTCAACATCAAACATGTAATAAGACGATTGTTTGAGAGGAAATTATTAATATCACAAATATATATATGGAAAACCTATAATGACATTAGAAATTATGTTGGGTGGGCATTAGAATGAGTATGTATTCTTACATGCAAATGATGTATTAGTGGTTAAAAACACAAATGATTATAGTGAATATTAGATTGTATGATACAAAAAGGACTTGAATCTGAATATGGCAAAAGGTTACATGTATCTGTGTGTGTTGGCAGAATGATTGCCAAGGTTGGGGACAAGGAAGGAAGGAAATTTAAAACTTTGATGAGTAGTGTGTGATTTGTGTGAAAAATGAAAGTTTGTTGAAAGAAGCAGTTGTTGGTGAGAATGAGCTCCTGTCTACATCAGGGATGATGCCTAACCTTGGCAACTTTAAGACTTGTGGACTTCAACTCCCAGAATTCATCAGCTAGCATGAGGAAGTTGAAGTCTGCAAGTCTTAATGCTACCACTTTAGCTCCCAGAATCCTCCACCCAGCATTCTGGGGATTGGAGTCCACAAGTCTTAAAGTTGCCAAGGTTGGACACCACTAATCTACATTATTACATAGAATTTGAATTATGCATGGTGGATGAACCACAAAGTAAACTGAATTATATGGGAATGGGTTAGTTTATAAGTGCATACAGTGAAAACAGAAAGAGATGGGATCAAAGATGTCCAGGAGGAGAGAACAACGGTGAGATTATTCAGTCATACAGAGAGGATGACTGAGAACAAAACTGCAAAGGAAATACATGTAGGAAGACTTGCGAGTCCAAAGAAAAGGGAAGATGGAAAATCATGGTTGGGTGGAACAGAGGAGATCCAGGGGGAAAAAAGGAGAAAGATGCAGAATTTCAAGGACCAGGAGGTGCCCATTGCGGATGTTCTTTTCCCTTAACTTCTGCTTCCAGTTTCTTTTCTCTGAAAGAGACTTCCATGTAGTTCTGTCTCTGTCCCATAATGGAGATCAAAGTTTTGTAAATGTCTTATTCTGACTGGTGTCCCAGTGAATACTGAAGGTTCCTTCGAATATTGTTGTTGTTGTTTTTCTTCTTACCAAACTTCCTTACATGACTTTGAAGTCAATACAGATAGTCCTTCACTTAGAACAGTTTATTGAGTTCAAAGTTACAGCGGCACTGAAAAAAGTGACATGACCATTATCCACATGACTGTTGTAGCACCCCCATGGTCATGTGATCAAATGCTTGGCAAATTGACTCACGTTTATGACTGTTGCAGTATCATGGGGTCATATGATCAGCTTTTGGTGACTTTCAGGTAGGCAAAGTCAATGGGAAAACCAGATTCATTTAAAAAACATGTTACTCAATTAACAACTGCCACAATTCACTCAGCAAATATGGCAAGAAAGGTCGTAAAATGGGGCAAAACTCATTCAACAGCTGTCTTGATTAGCAACAGAAATTTTGGGCTCCATTACGGTCATAGATCAAGGACTCTCTGTGTGATGGAAAACATTAAAACCATCAGGGGACATAGACCTTCTGTTCTGTATCAGCGTCTTGGCAGGGGTAAGGAAATCTTAACAGTCAAGAACAACAGAATTTCTTCAGATCTCAAGGCCTCCTTCCCAACCTTCTCACTGAATTTAGATTGCAGCTTCCATAATTGCCAGCTGGGAATTCTTGGAATTGTACTTCCAACACATTTTGAAGGTACATAGTTGGTGTAGGTTGGACTGGCCATAGAGTTCCATTCTCTTGGGATCAAATGCTGAATATTTCTTCTTTTGCAGGGAAGTGAAGTGTTACATTGCATTTAAAAAGCAGACATCTTTGTGTACTATCGTGGTGAACCAATTGTGGAACAGATTTATTTGCCAAAGAACTGGGTTTTTTTCTCACCGTCAACATACATGCTAAAATAATGGTTGCCTTTGCCTAATACACTTAATCTGATTCTTAAGTTACCTATTTTGTGGTTGTGTGCGATAGTCAATCCCAAACTAACCAAATAATTTTACAATTAATTAAGTTGTGCATACTTGCACACACAAAGTAAGTAAAATCAAGCTTTGCTTGCTGTGTGAATGCAACCAGTCAGTCTTTGGTTGACCTTGTTAAGTGTGGTGTGGACACAGCTAAAATATATTCCAAATAGGGTTTAATAGGGTTCCTCTATTAAAAATATACCAGCTACAATATCTCCATATAACACAAACATTGAGAATTGGTTTTTCATTGAAATTTTCTTACATTTTTTCTTACTAAATCCAAAGACAATAAAATAGAAATTATATACTTCCTTTATTCATGCAAAAACAACCTCTGACATAACAGCCTAGATTAGGCTATAATGAGTTTAGATGGTTAGTGGCTTATCATGTGCTAAAAATCCTGCCATACTGGCTGAATTAGACTATCATATGAAGTCAGAATAAAATTTATTTTTCTCAGCATGTGAACACAAGAACTATGTTGCATTAGTTAAGGCACAGAGAATAAAGTGTGGTGTGAACATACTTTGGGCACAAAACTAACCTAATTTATTTCATAAAAAATGCCACTTGGTTCCATCCAACACTTTTAACCAAGTCAGTAATAACCCTAGTGGTTGCATTCACATGATGATCCGTACTTGTTGACTGCTAATTGTTACGTGTTGTGTAAACGCAAACCATTACTGATTTATTCCTTGCATTTCTAACCTGCAATTTTTGCTAACAACTCAAGATTTGGTTGCTTGGCATTTAAATGTATTATGCACATCCAGAAAATTGGGTTGCGAAGAAGAATAGACAAAATGATAACTTGTGTGTGACCAAATCATCTCTGAAAAGCTACAAGTGATATTCTGTTCTTGTGTCAGGTGCCGGTGTGTGATGGTGGCAGTTGTGCAATGTTCCTTTGGCATCAAGGTAGTTTCAGATACGCCTAAACCAGAGGAAGCATGTTGTGTGAACACAGCCATTGTGAGGCAGCCAATTATGGAGTGGACAAATCTCAAAAAGAAAATCCGGGTTAGGATTCCAAAAATTAGAGAGAATTGATGCCTTCTTTAATATAAACTGAACATGTCTACTTAGACGCAAGTCCCATTAAAACCAATAGGCCTTATTCCTGGATAATGAGAGAGACAGACAGACTGCAGCCCCAAATACAGGTAGTCCTTGACTTACAACAGTTCGTTTAGTGACCATTCAAAATTGGCACTGAAAAAAAAGTGATTTATGATCGTTTTTCACACAACCGTAGCAGCACTGCCATGGTCACATGATCATCAAAATTCAGATGCTTGGCAACTGACTCGTATTTATGACGGTCGCAGTGTCCTAGGGTCATGTGATCCCCTTTTGGGGCCTTCTGACAAGGAAAGTCAGTGGGGAAGCCGGATTCACTTAACTCTGTTACTAACTGAACAACTGCAGTGATTCATTTAACAACTGTGGCAAGAAAGGTCATAAAATGGGGCAAAGCTCACTTAACAGCTTTGTCAACTAACAACAGACATTTTGAGCTCAACTGTGGTTGTAAGTCGAGGGCTACCTGTATTTGAATTTCAACTGTGTTCTTCCCAAAGTTGCTTTTTCAAAAGGCAATTAGACTTTCTTTGCTCAGCTGCTTTTTAAAAAAGCACCCTGGGGGACAGCCATGACCTGGATGACTGAGAATCTCCATCAGACAACTGCTGTTCTTCATACTATACCCTTAACCTGGTTGCAGAATTCACTCATTTTCCAAGTTTGCATTATACGTTGCATCAAAGAATGAATAAACCCACTGCTTTCACACAACACACTATGCCATGAATAAGTAAGCAAGCAAATTAGGCATTTACCAAGCCTGAGCATGTTGTGCGAATGCAGCTTTTAAGGTTTGAAATTGAGCTGGTTGGTGTAGACAACCTTTATCTGAAAGGCAGAGATTCAACTTTCAGTGATGCATACTCTTAAAGCATCTTAGGCTATTAAAAGAGATAAATACCGTATTTTTCGCACCATAAGGCGCACCGGACCATAAGACGCGGGACGCTGGGAACGCGCCAATTCAGCCTGCA
>JANHFO010003875.1:75234-88652 GCA_032468095.1 Pareas carinatus
TATCTATCTATCTATCTATCTATCTATCTATCTATCTATCTATCTATCTATCTATCTATCTATCTATCTATCGCTATCCATCCTTTTGGCTTTAGGCAAAACAAAATAGAATATACTTGCTAAAATATACTAAAAGCAGGCCACATAAAAGGATGGAGATATTATATTATATTATTATATTATATTATTATATTATATTATAATATAAATATATATACAGTATATATTATTCTGCACACAAAAGCATGCGCCTATTCAAGTGAGTTATATTCTTTTCTGTGGCAAGCATTACATCTAATACAGTCTAAAGAAATGGATAGCACTGAAAAGAAAGACAAATTGATTATAAAATATCAAAATAATCTCAACTGAAGGCTGGAGAACAATGGGCACTGCAATGCCAATATCAGTGTTTCTCAAGAATACATAAGACATTTCCATGCATTTTTTAATATTTCAATTGTTTTTGTTCTTTGCTCATCACACAAAGCCATTCAATGACACAGACAAAATAATGTTGGAATTTTAGTACCCAGCATGCTTTGGGAGGTTACAGCAATATATATATTATATATATATATTCCTCATTTCAAGATGTTCTTTTTTTAAAAAAAGCAAGAAAAAGTGCACATTACATCCAAATGCTTAAGAAGAATTAATTAATACACAGATACACAGTACAGAATACAATAGAACATGCTGTCTTAAATGACTAATTCAGAAGATCCAGAATAAGACACAGTCGACTTGTGAGGCATTTTGCGTGCGTGTGTGTAAAAATTTGAAAAATCATAGACTGGGCTGGATGGAGCACTTTTAAAAAAAAATTTTTTTTTGAAAATGCAGTGATAATTTAAATTTGAAAATCTGTCAAGTCAAAGACAGAATCAAAATTTGCTGTCTCTAGCAATTCATTTCATGCGAACATAATGCGAATATTTACTATCCCCTTTGGAACAAGGGGATACTTCTAAACAGATAGAAAAAAAACACATATGCCTTTTTGGGGGTCCTCAGCCAATTTGAATTTAGGCTTGGCCTCAAATAACAAACTTATTATTAATTTGTTTGTTTTTTCAAAAATTATTCTCAGGCAAATCAGCATCCTAAAGGCCAGACAACATAATGACATGTCAACAAACGTATTATTATTTTTTTAAAAAAACCAACAATATCAACTGCTGAATGCCATGGAAAGAAAGGGCACCACAACACAGCAATTTGTTCTCAGATCATTAAGAGAAGCAAATGTCCCAGAAAGAAAAAAGTTGGGAGGGGAGAAGCATGGGAAAAAAAAAAATTGGGGGCTGTGAACTTGGAAGGTTTTTTTTTGCCTAGGACTGTCATACATCTGATCTTCTCCAAGAGAACACAGCTTTACATTCTCAGTCATATGCACAAAGGAAAACAATGAAAGGGCATATGATACAGTACCTCCATGGTCTGGGACTGGTGCATAGCTTTGATTGCATTCTGTGCCATTGCCCTTGTCGAAAACGTGACAAACGCACAGCCTGTGGGAACAGGGGGCAGGGAGCAGGAAAGACAAAAAGAAAAAGAAAGAAAAAAAGGAAAAAAGGGGAAAAAAAGAAAAAAGAAAAGGAAAAGAAAAGAACAACAAAGACAAAAAGGGTTGGACGCTTGTTAAACCAACACAGTCTACGAGAACGGCGACAAGACGACACTGTTCTCTGTAGTACACAAATTAAAAAAGAAAAGAAAAGAACGAATGCAAAAAAAATAAAAAGTGAAAATAAAAAACAGAAACAAAAAGAACCCAATTCCCTAATTGATTTGCTTCAGCAGAGCTGAGTTGATCATCGGGAGGGAGAAGGAAAGGAAAATTGGGGGAGGGAAGGGAGGGAGAGGGAAGGCTGAGACTCAGTGGGAAAATGACCACAATTATGGCTATTTTCCTCATTCTTATGAAGCGGTGTTTTTCTCAACCTTGGCACCTTTAAGATGTGTGGGACTTCAACTCCCAGAATTCCTCAGCCAGCTTGCTGGTTGAGGAATTCTGGAAGTTGAAGTCTGCTCGTCTTAAAAGTTGCCAGAATTGAGAAACACTACTCTGAAGAACAGGATTGGATATAGGCAAGACTGCTTATATTTTAATTTCCCCATTTAACAGGGTCCCTTAGAGATCCTCATATCTTATATCTAAGCATTCAAACTTGTTTATTTAAAATCACATTAAAACTTCCACTTGCTTCATTAGCAACCACACCATTAGTGATTGAATTAAACCAAATGAAGTCTTTTTTGGTCATTGACATAGCAATACCTACAATAGAAATAAGACTGGAAATCAAACTAGGCTTAGAGGAAGCTGGGCTTGTATATCAGAAAGCCCGCAATCCTGATGGGTTCTAAAATTTAGTTTAGATGGTTCCGAATAAACTCAGCTAACCAAACACGTGAGCCACTTGTTCTATTTCATTGCATAATGTGAGAAGAAGGCTTTGTCCTTCCACCAAAATGTGTCAAATTCGTGAAGCAGACACCGTTCAGAGATCTTGGGTTCTCCCAGAGTAGGTTAAAATCTTCGAAATCAGGGTTTTCCAATCTTGGCAACTTTGGACTTCAATTCCCAGAATTTCTCAGGCAGTATAGTTGCCTGAGGAATTGGGGAGTTGAAGTGCACACAACTGAAAGAACTTTGTCAAGGTTGGAAAACCCTGCCGTCTTAAAGGGTAGGTTGGTGGTGCGATTCAAGCCCTTCATCACATCACATCCACCATCTTGTAGACTGACAACCCCTCCTCTGGGTGCCGCTATTTGAAACCCAAAGATCCATGATTTGGGGTCCTTAATGATTATTTCCTCTAATTCTTATGTTCGGGTGTATCCCTCTACCTCCGGTACTACCGTTGGTGCTTAATTTTAGGCACAAAGATCTGCTTTCCCTCCCTAACCAAATAAGACACCAATTAGGAAGAAGACAAGGTCTTCTTTAAGGTTCTGCAGTCTCTTCCTATCTCCAGATTTCAGGTGAGGTTGTGGGAAAGGGCAGAATTTAGGAGAAAGGCTTATGGTTGGTGACTTAATTTACTCTTCATTTAAATTGAAGATCACATTGGAGCAGTTTGACAGGAGACTGTTGGGCAGTACAGACATCAGACACTCAATTATTTAGAACTCCTAAAGCTCTATGAGAAGATCATTTTCTGATAGCCTGGAGAGGAGAGTAGATCAATGACATCTTTTCTTAGAAACCATGTTGCAAAAACCACCCTTCCTTGGGGCTCTGGCATCTTTGGGAACTAGTTAGTAACTACTATATTCATTCCATCCATTGGTGTCTTTGCTAATAGATGGCCATCTTCATCACTTTAGGATCTCTAGGAGAACCTTTACTCATCTCTTTTGGGGAAACTTTAGGAGCTTCTGGAGAAACAGTCTCATGTCAACATTTTATGCATCTATGCAATTTACTGGTTTTGTGCATGTAACAAAGCTCCCTTATATTAAATTATATATTAAATTAAATCATGTCTACAATCAAATAATCACCCCAAGGATTGTCTTACAGGTTGCAACTTTTAGCCAACTTGGGCTGATCTCAAAGAGCAAAACGGAGTTGTATCCAGTTAGTACAGGTAGTCCTCAACTTACCACCACAATTGAGCCCAAAATTTATGTGCTTAAGTAAGACATCAGTTAAGTGAGTTTTGCCCCATTTTCATGACTTTTCTGGCCACATTCATTTCAGTGAACCACTGCAGTTGTTAAATTAGTAACATGGTTGTTCAGTGAATCTGGCTTCCCCGTTGTCTTTGCTTGTCAGAAGGTTGCAAAAGGTGACCACATGACCCCAGGACATTGCACACCATTATAAATATGAACCCTCTGTCAAGCATCTGAATGTCAATCACATCACCATGGGGAATGCTGCAGTGGTCATCAAGTGTGACAAATGGTCATGAGTAACATTTTTTCAGGACTGTTGTAATTTTGAACTGTCACTAAATGAACTGTTGTAAGTTAAGGACTACATGTACTTCAATAAGAGACACCCCCCTCAAAAAAAATACCAAGATTGTAGACTAGACGGGGAAGTCTCTTGGTAGAATGCAATGGCAAAGTAGTTCTGTACTGTAGCCACAGAAAATTATAGAGACATGGCCATGTTAACAAACAGATGTTAAATTCAGTGAGGATGTCATTTACTCTTCTGTAGGCTAAGTACCACTTTCACAACTGATTCTCCATTGGCCTCCTATTTGTGCAGGAGGAAAGGTTGATCCATGCATTGACTTGGTGGGAGAATGCATTTATACTCATTGTGAAGAGCGACACCTGGTGGTCCCTGATGACAGGAATGGAACATCCACTTCCACATTTGCCCTTCTAGGGCCATTGCAAGCAGATACCAATGATTTATTAACAGGAGAAATTCACTGGAAAAGGAAGGGAGACTCAGATGGTCATTTCTAGCTTATTATTTTTTCATCAGCATGCCATAGCCCAGCTGGAAGCCCAGACTGTGGTGCAGTGGCTAAGGCGACTGCCTAGCAAATAAAGCCCAGCTCAGGTTCAAGTCCCAGCTGGGGCTGGAGTATGGTTCACTGATGAAAGCATAATAAGCTAGAAATGGCCGAGTCTCCCTTCTTTTTTCAATGAATTTTTCCTATTAATGGATGCATTTCTTTCTGGTAATAACTCTGGTGGGTTTGATTTGAGGTTGGCTATTTGGGGTTACTATGTCATTTCCTGAGATGAGCAGTTTAAGTAAGCCTGAGAGGTGGAATCTGCAGATCCCTGGTGACCATCCTCAAAGTGAAAGTTGGAAATGGGATTTGCGCGGCCAAAATACACCAGTACGGTTTGCAGAAGGACAAACTGCATTGAACACTGGAATATTTTAGAAACAAGAAGATATTGGCCTCAAAAACCACCTTCCAAGTATCTATACGAACATGAGGGTATCTTTGAAAGACTGCATAATTTTCAACTATGGAAGAAAAAACAAGGGCTGATTCCCTTATCTGCATTGGACTACGCACCTCATTATCCTCAACCAGCATGGTCAATGAATAGGGATGCTGGGAATTTGACTTAAAAACATAGGGAAGACCTTACTTTGACAGAGTTTGATTGGGAAGCGTTTGTACCATTTATGCCAAATTTGGTGGAATTTAGCAATAGTGCTGTATACATTAAAAAAAACATTTAAAAAACACATTTGAAATTGACATTTCCTACAAAAAAAGGCTGTGAAATAATACAAATCCAAGTTGATTTCATAGCAGTACTGTAATAAAATGAAAGCTTTGCTAATACGGCAAATTTGGCTTGTGATGCATGCTGAAAAGACCTTGATTTCTAAGCCTTTTAGCCTAGCATTTGAAATATCCGGGCTTCCAAACTAAAATTAAGAGATGAAATCACAGCACAGTTCCCTCAATTTCCTCCAGAAATGATGATGATGATGATGATTACGGTTAGAATTTTAAGAGGCTTCCAAACGAAGCAAGCTGAATGCACAGAGATTGAAGCATGATATCGTTATAGAACTGTGCAAGAAACTTAAAGCAAGCTCAGGTTTTTTGGTTATTTTTTAAAAATCAGTATCACTGGCCTTGGGATCAGTGAGCAAAATGAAGAATCCATTTTACAGTTTAACTATATTAGGGAAAACAATTTGAGCACTGACAAACACTGCTTCCTTTTGGCCTTTCTCCATGCATCCCTGGTAAGAATACCAAGTTTATTTTTTTAAAAAAAACCCTCAAGATTTTAATTGAACAAGGGACGTCCAGGCAATAATAACTGAACCGGTGTGCAAATCAGCTTCAAGAGCTTTACTTTCTCTTCCATAAAGAAGAGTGAATCATCTTACGTTCCTCTTATTTGAAGGGCAGAACTAGAAGGCTATCATTTAACATGTACTTATTTAGCATTAAACAGGACTGTTGTTTATTACAGAGCAGTGTTTCTCAATCTTGGCAGAATTAAGATGTGTGGATTTCAGCTCCGAGAGTTCACCAGCTGCCCCAGGATGGCTGAGGAATTCTGGGAGTTGAAGTCTACACATCTTAAAGTTGTCAAGACTGAGAACCGCTGACATAGATTGAGAACAAGGATCAACCATTTCAGATTGTATTCCAAATGGTGCCTGCTGGCTTTAATCCTTACTTCATCATTTCTTGATTAGGTTACCTCTCATTCAGGGTTGGCAATGCCATTTCAATTTGCATTTCTCATTCTGGTTAAAGGGGGGCTCCATCTCCCCTGACATTTCTGTCAGCAGAAAGGATAGTATTTGTCTAAAGCAACCTAGTGGGAAAAAGCTATTTTTTTAAAAAAAAAAAACTGATATAGCAAAGCACATTCTTTAACTAAATTACAGAAATAAGGAGTGTAGATGACACCTCTTATGCTATTCATATTATGAAGATATTAATGGGATGCTGATCGTATCCCCTTTGAAAAAGTTTTTTTAAAAAGAAAGGTTGGATTTTATGTTTATTATCTCCAATCAATGCATAGTTTACATAAACTGTTCCATATCTCACACATGGCTTTCTGGTTAGCGTGATTTAAAGTGGCTGTTTTTTTGGTAAAGATTTGTGTTCATTTTAACTTGCATTTTAAGTTCTGGAACAGTGATGGAAACCTTTAGAGAACGAGTGCCCGGTTGAGTCAAGGCTAATGAGTCGCGGCTTGCGACATCATTGCCCAGCATCGCTACTCCTTTCTGAGCATGCACATGGCAATGTGACTTCATTGCCTAGCGCCACTGCTCCTTTCTGAGCATGCTCAGCTTTGAGGCAATGCTGGGACGACTTGGTCCGTGTGCCAACAGAGAGGGCTCTGCATGCCCGATATGGCACATGCGTCATAGATTCGCCACCACTGTTCTAGAGTATGTGTCACTGTTTTATTCTGTCTGTGTCTCTCTCTCTTTTTTAAAAAAAGGTCTGTAGGTGATCTTTGGATTAGAATAAATTAAGAAGATGGATTTTCTTTAAAAAAAATTACAGTAAAAAGCAGAAGATTTTTTTGAGACAGGATTTTTTTCATCCTCTCTGCCTCCGATGGAAAAGGTAACTGTGTCTGCCTAAACACAAATTCATACCCCATTAGTTCATTAAACTCCTATCGGTGCATTTTGCATCAACTAGAGCTTTGTAATATTTCACAGAGAAATCAATATGCTCACAAAACTTCATGTTGTGACTTGGCGCTATTATCAATTTTGAAAACCCAAATTGTTTACCAAGAGATGCTGATGGCTCACGTGTTTCCAGCAGCACGGGGGTGGGGAGCTGCTGATGACTGAATAATGTAGACACCTTGCAAATTTCTCCTGTCATCATTTTCGACACGTTTAAACATTACTCAAAGCAGAACAACAACTTGATATAATTTATGCTAGACAAATAGGTGCATGAGTAAAATGGTAAATGGTCTACAGTACCTCGGCTAGATTCCATATTGAAGCTGTGCACTAAAATTAAAGAGGTCCAAATTTACCATCAGTCTCAACATCATCTCTTTTTAAAACATTACTTTATTATAAAGCAGAGAAACAAGGGTTACCAATAGTTCATTCTCATATCTGCGTTAAGCTGGACATTCTCATCTTGTACAAATAAATGCTTGGGGTTATTGGCACCTTGTCGCCCTTCCTTTGCTCTACCATCCCATCTTCACTATTCTCCATTCAGGTGAATTGTTGCTGGTTTCTTGGCATCTAATTTTCTCTTTTTCCTAAGGCGTCTATAACCCTACTTTTCTGAGGAATTTCCTGCTCCAAATGATGTCAGTGTAACTCAACTGTGGCAACTTTCAGATAGGTGGACTTCAACTCGCAGAATTCCCCAGACAGCAAAGTTTGTTGCAGAGCTGGCTGGGGAATCCTGGATAGCTGAAGTCCCAGGATTTGAAAGTTGCTAAGGTTGAGAAACACTAATGTAGACAATACAGGAATAATTCATATGGGATATTACTTACATATAGGGAACAAATGGTATGTTTGAAAGCAGAAACTGTGTATGTATGTGTATTTTTAAGGGAATGAGAGAGAGAGAGAGAGAGAGAGAGAGAGAGAGAGAGAGAAATGGGGTCATGTGGCTACAATTAGCATTTTCCCCAGGAAAAGCTTTCAGCAAAGAAATTCCAAACATGGATATAATTTAGCAGATAAGGAAGTTAATTAGCTTCAGCTAATGTCAAGGGAATAATTAACTCTTAATACCCAGATCACAATATGTCTAAGGGTCGGGATTTATTCGCAAGTAGCCATATGGAAAATACTCGCACTTCTGTTCACGTATTAATTTCCTACACAGTATCCATAAATGGACACAAGGGCATATGGCCGAAATTGCTTTCATTCTGTAATGAAGGAACCTACTCTCAGCAGGCATTCTTGGTTAAAAAAAAATCTGGCTTCCATATACAAGTAGTCCTTGCCTTACAGCAGTTTGTTTAATGACTGTTTGAAGTTGCAACGGCAGTGAAAAAGTGACTTATGACTGTTTTCCACACTTACAACCATTGCAGCATCCCCAGGGTTATGTGATCAAAATTCAGATGCTTGGCAGTTGACTTATATTTACAACCATTGCGGTGTCCCGGGGTCATGTGATCCCTTTTTGTGACCTTTTGACAAGCACAGTCAATGTGGAAGTCAGATTCACTTAACAACTGTGTTACTAAACAGCTGCAGGGGATTCACTTAACAACTGTGCAGGAAAAGTCGCAAAATGGGGCAACATTCCCTTAACAATGGTCTCACGTAATCAGAGAAATTTTGGGGTCATAAGCTGAGGACTACCTGTATACATTAATATATTTTAGCAATCTGTTGGTACCTACTTGTGTCCATAATCTACCGTCAATAATAGCAATCAAGGTTATGGGTTAGGGTGGGGAAATATTACAGGCATGTCTAAATAAAGCTTTGTAGGAAGAGAGTTGGAGAACGTGAAATGGGTCTGTTATTCCTCCTGTCTAAAATATACTTTTCTGTACTTTTCCTCTTGAAGTTCTTAAGGAGGAATTAATTGCGCGCTGCAATTTGGCCATCACTCAACGCAGGCATAAAGCTGTGAGCAATGTGCAGAATGACAAAGAGACTCAATAAAGAACATTTTATGCATTTACCACAATTTCAACCCAGCGCCAAGAGTTGTTAGGCCTAGTGGATCTCACAAGAAGGAATGAATTAAGCATCCTTCTAATATCTAATACGTTAAACATAATTATTGCCACTTTCTAGCAACCTTATGAAGAACCTGCCCTTGGGACAATATGTAGGACAAAGAAAACCTTGATAGGTCCAGTAGCAAAGGCAATGGCCTATGTTTTGAGGATCTTGACTGGCAGATCGTGGATGTCATGGCAGATCACTGTAACACTAAAGCTGACTATTTCCAAGTTATTCAGAAAAAGAACTTCTTCTGAAATATTTGGAAGCATGCTCAGCCTTGTTCTGCAGTTCTTGGACAAATCCAAGAGGCTGTCCTGAAATTTTCGAGTATATTTGTAAATCAGAGTTGATATGACGGGTGCTTGATGATCTCTGAGCTTGGTCATTGTCTTGCAGGCCTTTTATTACACAAACAAGGTGACATCATCAGTGCTCAGCTTCAATGATGCTTGGGTAATGTTTGGGTAATGAAAAGTTTGCAAGAAAACAATCAAGCTCAGAGAGTACCAAGGACCCCTCGGATTGACTATTTGGTTTTTCCCCCTTAGATTTGGCAAGAAGCTAAGAATTGGCAATAGAAAGAATTCGAACAAAAATATATAGGAGCTAAGCACTGGAGGTGGGCAAGAACTAGTTGAACTACCACGTTTCCCTCAAAATAAGACTTGGTCTTATATTAATTTTTGCTCCAAAAGACACACTAGGGCTTATTTTTCAGGGTAGGTCTTATTTTCGGGGAAACACGATATGTTGCCCAATCCAGCACATCGATCCCAATGAGCCCTCCATCGTGTGCATTCTTGCTCCACCCAACATGCACAGTTTCTGCCCGTCACTCTCTCAGCGACGGGCAAAAAAGATTCCTGAGGTCGAGGGGGGCTATCGATAGGTTACCAAATCCAGGACGCCGATCCAAATGCACCAGTTTCTCATTCAGACCAACTTCCTGGATTTGATAACTTATCGATAGCCCTTCACACTCCGCAACATCAGGGATCGTTTCTGTCCATTGCCGAGATAGCGACGGGCAGAAACTGTGCGCATTAGGTGGAGCGATGGGCCGGCTCCTTCTGCCTGTTTTGCTACTATCTTGTTTGCAATGGATGTACTACCGGTAAATGCGTCCATCTGGCTGACGATCTTAATTAGGACTTATTTTCAGGGCAGGGCTTATATTTATGAGCAGCCTAAAAAAATCATTTTTGGAGTAAGTCTTATTTTCGGGGAAACACGGTAGTATCTAGAGGCAAACTGGATTTAGAACTTCGGTTCTAATTTCTGTGTTGTTATTAAGAGCTACCTAACCTACAATTTTGAAAATGATTCTGAAGAAATGTTCTGGAGCTTTGATGAACTGAACATCTCCCTCAGGGCATCCATGGGCCAGAAATGTAAAAAAACCCCAAACATTCAAGATGGTGGCTACGGCCATGTATTTGATGTTCTCCCCTTTGGGTGCAAGGCATGGCTACAGCTGTGATATTGATTGCATCTCTAACCCTGCCGATGCCTTGGGAGATATCCACTCATGCAGCACATTATTTTTTTTCCAGAGTTTTGTATTCAGTCTGAAAAATGCTGCAATGGTTTTCAGTGATCCATTCTTCTCCTCCCCCCACCCCAAACTGATGCAGTCTGGAAAAAAAAATCAGGTTGCTTAAACGTATCACAGAGCAACGCTTTATTCATGCAAGATTCAAAGGACTTCTTCCAAATCAATTTGAAGCGTGCATGATATTAAGATTTGATTAATCTGGCAGTGGTTAAAAATTCAGTGATAAAGCTGAAGTCCAGGCAGGGCTGCTGTCACTAAACCTTGAAAGAACAGTGGCAATTTTCACACGTCTGCCCAGAGAACTCTCCTTAATGGGCAGCTTAAAAATGCAATCAATCAATCAATAACACACAGATTGGATATGTGGGGGAACATGCCTCAAAGTGGCATCTGAGTAGACAGTTTCCAGGCAGCACATTTATATATATTCATTCTAGAACAGCCTTCTCCAACATGATGCTGTGTGTTCATCTGATGAAGGACACTGACCTAGAAAAATCTGCACAGTGTAAAAGGGGGCATTGATAGATTTGTGATGCATTCTTTTTTCTTTTTACAACCCTGTAATCCCTTCTTTTAAGCTGGAATTGGGGCAACTGAATGGAACTGAGCGTTTACTGGCCGGATGCCCTTCCTGACGCCTATGTGTAGTTCACAGCAGATACTTTCTTTTTGTGCCCTGATAGAGAAACATGTCATTGCCTAGGATTGGCGAGAGGTTTTATCTCTAGACTACTACTGTCACTCATGTTTGTGATGCATATAATTACAAAGCATCACAGCTGGAACTTTGCTTTGTAAAATCAAAAAGATAGTCTGGAAATGAAAGCGCATACACAATTTGCCAAATGGGAATTAGCTAAATATTTTGTGACTTTCTGCCTGAGCTTCTCGGCAGCTAGAGTTATGAAGCTAATCTTGCAGCAATAAGGTTTCCAAACACCAGAAATTTTAGTAAAGCCCAGCGAAATCAGTTTTCTGCATTTTCAGTATTGTTTCTTCCCCTGTAAAACTGCCTTCTAACCTTCCAATACGGATAAGTGATTGACTGGGAAAAGGTTTCTCAAAGCAATTTCCTCTTATAGACCCAATCAGAAAAAAATGTGCAAGGACTGTCAGCGAGCAGATTTAAGAATGCATCTATTACACTTGTTATCTCAACTGAAATGCTATCTTAACTTAGATTCCGTGTTATCTTCAACACTACAAGAGAACTGCAAACTATTATTTCAAGCCATGTACTTTGGAATGTGTAACTTTGTAAAGGCCAGTGTTTCTGTTCAGAGGCTGGTAAATAATGATAGCCAAATCAGAAGTAACTCTGATGGCATGATTAACATCCATTTTTAAAAAAGCTAAATACCAGCTGTGAAATCTCTTTTATGGGGAGCTTACTGCCTCAAGCTACTACAGGACTCCTATTTTCACTGCACTGAAAATTTAAGGAGGAGCCATACCTTCCCCTATATATATATATATGTTTGGTTATCGATGACAGACACTCGCAGATACAGAACTTTTATTATACACATTAGAAAACTACAACAGCACATGTCTTTTCAACATCGTCATTCAGATTGAGGCACCTGTTATAACATCTTACAAGATTTGAAATTCCTTCTATAAAGAAATCTCCCTCTTGGGAATGAAGCCACCCTGTAACAGCATTGTGAAGTGCACTGTCATTGCTGAAGTGGTACGACGTAAGCGCCAGGGCATGCTGACTTTCGGTGTGGTGTTGGTTCATGAAGATGCTCGTCTGCACACCGCTAGATGCACCCAAGAACGTCTGGAGCAGTTCCGCTGGGATGTCTTCGATCACCCCCTGATTTGGCGCCGAGCGACTCTCACCTCTTCTGCTTCATTCTCAGGAGGGAGATTTCTTTGCAGAAAGAATTTTAAACCTTGTAAGATGTTATGACAAGAGCTTCAATTTGAATGGTGATGATGTCGAAAAGTAATGTGATGTTGTAGTTTTCTACAGTGTATACTAAAAGTTCTGCATCTGCGAGTTTCTGTCATTGATAATCAAACTTCCAAATTGCCCTCGTGTTATATGTTTTGTTTTGCATGTTCAGATGTTCAATATTGGAATTTGCAGATTCATAATCGAGGCACATGTAAGAGCGATAAATATTCTTGAGGTATCAGTGAGAGGTTTATAACCACCTCTGGTTCTGACTAAAATCCAAACTAAATTATGGTTACTGTTAACTATGGCCTGTTCATTAATCTATCTTCACAGTGTGTAGTAGGCAACTGCCTTGTTTCAAAGAAATCACAGTTCAGATCAATTATTTTGGAGTGTGGATGATTAATTGTGGCTAGTATAAAAGGGAAAGATAAGCAAACATCTCTTCACAGCTGTGGCATAGAATGATGAGAGAGGGAGCATAGAAACGGATGTTCATATTTTTCTTATTTTAGTCCAGGAATCAGCATTATGGGGCCCTCCAGTACTTGGTGAACGCTAGTTCCTAATTGGTTTAGCCAGCATACCCATTTTCTCAATCCTGTTTTTAACTTTGTTTACCATACTGCACAAAGCCAAAAACAAAACAGTACAATAACAAAACGACCAAGAAACAAACCAAACCTAGCATACTTTCCTAATTATTCTGTAGAACAAGGGTGGGTAATTATGCCCCCTTTACAAACAGTGGACTTCAACTCCCACAATTCCTCAGCCAGCATGACTGGCTC
>JANHFO010003877.1:3434-13768 GCA_032468095.1 Pareas carinatus
GGCGAAGGGTTTAGAGCAGTTTCCCCCATTCAGGGGGATCGGGCATGGGCCCGTCCCCACATACCAGACCGTTGGAGACTCGTCTTTCCCGGCCCCGACGCTATGGAGGCTGATTCCCAGCGGCCATTTTCCCCGGAAAAAAAAAATTGCGACCGAAACTTAATTATACTTTATATATATTTGGTGCCCTTGGGAATTTCCCCTCGTTTTTTCTCTCTATCCCTGTGCCAGAAAATATGGAGAACACTGCCTTGAATCTTCTGGCTGATGTTTCATGTGAGATCCAACAAACTGTCTGGAGAATTCTGGTAATTGAAGTCCAGACCTTTTCAAATTGCCATGGTTAAGAAACATTGCTGTAGCTGTTACAACAAAAATAGATCTGACCTATGTAGGTTTGGTTTCTTAGTCTGGTCCACCTTGTTCAGCTGATAGGATCTTTGATTAGTATTCTGGTATCAGAAGAAAAGTGGAGGGGGGAGATCAAGGTTATATTTTCAGAGCAAGCAAAGCCCAGTACCATGCTTGGCCATTTGGGGTTTCCAGGATCAAAGTGCTCCAAAGGGAATCCATCCCATGATAAAATTCTCTGAACACATTTCTTGATTTGAAAAGAGATAAAGGGATATTAAACTGTTTACAAAAATATTTCAATACTGACTGAAAGTATTGAGCTAAAAGAAGAAAATTTTGAATACCTTATTGTCATTTAAGAGAAAATAATAGAAGAATACCTAGATCATTGGATTTTCTAATTGGGAAGGTCATTTTTGAAATAATGTCTAGATTATTAGGTATGACTAATACAAGCCTATTTTCTCCTTTAATTTTAGATTACGGATGCCTTCCAAAAATTTGGCATTTCTGATAGCGACTCTGCAGTACTCATAGTTTTGATTGAACACGAAGAGAAAACTGTGAATCTGAACAATCTAATAAGTCAAGTAGATGGCCAGCAAGTTTCCATAGCTGATCTCTCTGAAATAAGTGACATACAGAAAATTAAGAAGGTTTGTTTCAGCTTCTCTTAAGTAAGAAGATATAGTAAACAAGAACATTTTAATAAATTAAAACATTGATGTTTCAGTGTAGTATAACAGGTATTCACTTGGGTATTATCATCAAGCCTAGGATAATTTTCTCTCAGATATGGATGTATAAGATTACAACCAAATAAAAAAAGTGTTTGTTTAATCTTTCACATATATACTATACTGTACCTTACTCCACAATTTGGTTTGGTTTCAGTTGCCTGGAAATCTGAATGTTAATATAATTAAGCCCTTTCCTAACTTTCAGCTACATATTTGGAGAGTAGCAGGAGGAGGAAGACTTACATAACTAATAAAAAATGTAAATGGCATAACACAACTATAAACACAACCTATAAAAGTAAGCAAGTTGTAGGCTTTAAGTGTGTTTGGAATTGTCATGTCTCCTGTGCTGCTGAAATTCAGTGGAACATTATATTAATACACTGAACTGAGTTTCCAGCTTGTTTCTACACTTCTACGTTTTCAGAAGAGGTTTCTTGAGATACTTCCTTTTTTCTCTGTGTCTCCATGGCCACTGCATCAGTACCCCTTTCAGTATAACTCTGAAGTGTAAATGTCTATGGAGATTCTCAGTCATCCAGGTCATGGTTGTCCCAAAAGTGCCTCTTCAGAAGACAACTGGACTTTGTTTTTCCTTGAGGATGTTTTGCTTCTCATCCAAGAAGCTTCTTCAGCTTTCACAGAATGGTGAGGGATGGAAGGATTTATATTCCTTGCAGTCATCTGCTTGTTAGCATTCTCTCTGAGAGTCCTTGAGGCCATATAGAAGATTTATCTGTGCCCTCAGGGTCACCTGAATAATGCAAATGGGTGTGAAACCTTCTTGGAACTGTTGAAAGGATTGTATTGTAAACAGGAGATAGATGGTGTCCTATCCCTCCCCCTCTGTTGAGAGAGGGCTGTTAGTCTTAATGTAGATGGCCTCTTTGATTCCTTCTTCAAACCAACCTCTACTCTGTCTAGAATGTGGACTTTGCTGTCTTCAAAAGAGTGACTAGTTGTCTTTCAAATGCAGATGGACTGCTGAATCTTGTTCCTGTGGGTTTGCTCTTCTATATATTGTGTCATCTATTTTCGAAGAGGTTGTTTTGTTTCTCCAGTGTATGGATTTGTACATGTCTCACTGCATTGTACTGCATATTTTTCACTGCATATACAGTAAAATCTTTTAAGCAGTTCCAAGAAGTTTCCATGCCCATTTGCATTATTCAGGTGATCCTGAGGGCAGAAATAAACCTTCAAGTGGCCTCAATGATTCTCAAAGAATGCTAATGAGCAGATGACTGCAAGGAATATAAATTCTTTCAGGCCCCATCATTCTGTCAGAGCTGAAAAGGCTTCTTGGATGTGAAGCAAAAGTCCTCAAGGAAAAACAAAAGTCCAGTTGCCTTTTGAAAAAAAATTGGGTTAAAATTGGGTTTGAAGCGTAAAACTGCCATTGGTGTCTGGTCTCCAGACATTGTCCAGATGACCCCCTTGCTTCAAACCATTTTAAATAAACAAACAAAAAACCTGTAAAATCATGCTGTCTCTGGAGAAAGTCACCATTTTATTCTCTTTGCAGGTATACAAGTTCACTCCACAAGAAGAAAAAATAGGTACCCTGTTAGATGGCATCATTTGCAGAATGGCAACAAAAGAAATATGACTGCATTAGAATGATAGCAGCTTGTTACTAAAAAAACGTTATTTTAATTTTTGTCCTGTCTTGTTATGCCGCATTAGACGTATTTTGGAATCTCTGTTTTGATTTGAAGCACAATTGTATTATATGAAGCAGAACGATCCAGCTTTTTAAAGTGCTTTGCTGCCAGTATTAAGTGATTGTCAGATTTAAATATTAAATTTTAAAATAGCTGAATTCTGAGCCCATTCTGCTTTGCATGTCACCATGATTCTTTGACTCACTCTCAGTTTTTTCTGGGAAACACAGAGGAACAAGTAAAATTGCAGCAAATTGTCAATAGGATTCTTTGACAATGAAAAAAAATGGGAACTTTAGATAATTCTGCACTGATTCCCTGCTTTCATCTCATTTCAATCTAATGAAACTCTCATAGAACTCATCCTCTGTTTTTCCAGAGACTCTTTCCATGTGATAGAATTGAGAGTTAATCTGAGTTCTCCAGTACCACAAATCTTTGTAACATCTCCAACAGCCATATTTATTCCAACATGATGTACTAGTCATTTGTTTTCATGTACTAGTCATTTGTTTTCATAGGTACTGTTAATTTTCTTCCATCTCACTCTATTGTTCCTTTGAGTTGTTCTGCCCTTGGCCAAAATTTATAGCTTGTGGTTATCATCTCTTCTTTGATCAGATGGACCCAACACAGATAAATTCTGCTTTGCTGTAACCTTCATTTTCTTTTTTCTGTACTCTTTTTGCAGCTGTTCCACCTTCCTGTTTCAGCCAAGCATAACCTATATAGTAACGTTATCAAATCATAACTCATACCTTTTTCTCTTTGGGGAATCTTCCTGTGGTTGTTGTTTTTGTTATAACTTTGAATAGAAAAGATATGTTTTTTCTGGAAAACTGATGACTCCAAACTTTCTAAACATCACCCACAGCTGGTTTCTTGTTAATAGTAAGCTAGAAAGTGCAGGCTGTACCAGGCTGATATCTACAATGCTCCAGTGGAATAGGGCTAAGATCATATCAGGAAGATTCCTCCCTTAATCTTGGATCTGAATTGTCCTAATCTAGTTTTTCTCAATTTGGTAGCTTCTGATTGTCTTTGCAATACAACTGAAATGGACATGTTGGCTGGAAATTCTGGAGGTTGTGGGATCAATACATTTATTGTGCTAATGCTAGGTTGGGAAAGCCTGACAGCTTAAATCTTTGAACATGGAGCACTTTATTCCAAATCTTGCAGCTTTTTTATTTGGGGCATGATAAAGTCCTATAATTCATCCTGAAAATTTTGATTTTTCTTTGTTTCTTAGGGATGTTTATAAAGCTGAGAACAATCTATGTATGTGAGCGCACTTTGGTAGAGAATGTTTTGTCCTATTGCTTCCTTGGAGTTATGTCAAATTTACTCCCCAAACAAATTAAAGACATTTAAAATAGATAAATACACTCCTTCAGAGTGACATCATCAGAGCTGATCTGAGACTTTGAATTTTATTTATTTATATTTCATATTTCTTAACTGCCCATCTCCCTCAGATTTATACATATACTGTTATAGTTTTGGCTAATAGGTGTTTTTACTGTGAAGCTAGATGCTATTGATATATTCATATAAGTTGTATGTAACAAAACCAAATCTCCAGATGCTTCTTTGAAGTTATCAGAAAGCTGAGAAGTTCGTGGTTCACATATCAAGCTAAAACCTTTTCAGTCCATTAATTCCTGACTCACTCACACATTGCCCAGTTAAACCTGGGAAATTTAGAATATACACCATCATCCTACATTCTACTATATTGTTTGTAGAAGAAATAAAGATGTCAGCTGTGAAATCTGAAGCATAAACAATTTGTTGAAAAAGAAAAAAGGATTAGCAGAAAATACAATTGTGTATTATCCAGCTATCCAACAGTGGATTTGAACTTGTGTCTCCATGGTTCCAGCCTAGCGCCTTACTACTGTGTTAAGATTATGATATTTGCAAGATTTTCTCATGAAGGATTAGGCAACACGGAATAGCACAAGTTTGATTGGTTTTACAGGGTGTTTTTTAGACACGTTACCTTTTAAAAAGCTTGTTGAGGAAGAAAGAATTATAACTAGAGCTGAATGAGAAAAGAATGTAGAGCTTTAAACACAGCTCAACCTTGGTAGCATATTTTTATCATGGAAAATTAAAGCGTTGTTTTCATTGCCTGACAAAAGAATTGTTACATGGAATATATCATTCATCTTGCTGGCTGAAATGAAGATGCTATTTTGAGTAACTTTAACTGGTGGCAAGCAGGTAGATTTAAATCATATCCTTTTTTGAACATAAATGAAAAATGACTTGAGTCCAGTTAACATAAACTGATGTGCTGAACTATGTTTTAGGAGGCAAAATTAGGTTTTGAAGCATTTACAAAGTAGATAGCACACATTTGGTACCTCTTGGCTCTGCATACCTTGGAGGCCAAGTTAATAAGAGAGCCTATCTGAGGGAGATAGATGGTTCAAAACTGTGAAAAATCTATAATAAACATGAAACCATCTAATAACCCTTCAGTTCATAGACTTGGAGGTCAGAAGTATAAACTATTTTGTTGGCCACAAACTTTTGATAGGGCAAGTTACAAACTAAGCTTGATTTCGTTTAGGTTTAAATTCAGTACATCTAATTAATTTAATCTCCCACTGAGTCATTTTCTCCATCGAGTACAATTTCATTGACAGCTTTTAGAGGTCTCTGATCTCATTCTAGGCTTTGGGGTGTGGGTGCAAAAACTAGAATTTTAGGTCATGTTTTCTAGTGTAAAGGAAAGTTCGTTCGTGGAGCCCACTATTAGTTTTTTAAGCTATTTACAAACTGTTTAAATCAAACTTCCCCAATTCAATGTCCCCAGATGTGTTGGACATAACTTTCCTTTATCTCTTACCAGAAAGTAAGAACTATATTCCTAGGGTCATAGGGACGATGGTCAGAAACTCTTTCTCCAGGACCATATAAATGTAAGAAGAATCAGGTACAAGTTGCTGATAACTAGATATCATTTAAAAATAAGGAACAGCTTTCTGACAATAAAATTTGTACAATACAGAACAGTGTGCCTACAAAGGTTGTGGATTCTCTGTTTTTTTTGGAAGCTTATAAGAGGCTAGACATTTTTCTGCATACTTTGTTGCTGAGGGTTAGACTATATCATTGTTTCTCAAACTTGGCAACTAAGAAGTGTGGAATACAAGGAGTTGAAATCTACACATCTTAAAAACGACAAAGCTCAGGAACACTGGACTTCATGAACATTGTGGACCCTTCCAACTCTCAAATTCTATGATTTTAGCAAAATTGAATGCTAAACTTTTCTTTCTGATATTTATAAGTGTCTAACAACCACCCTTCACTTGGCATGTTCTAGATATCTTGTACTACAATTCTCATGATCCTTAGTCAGCATGCATATTCACCAGATTAACTGGATAATGAGGTCCATAATTTTATCTTCAGCAGGTCATGAAATCTGGGAAGTCTGGCGTCATGTGTTACTGGCCCCTGTGAATAAATCCTAGGCAATAAATGGTGATCTTCTATCAAAAAAACAATTGAACAATAACCACATGTTTAAATATAGCCTTTACCAATGGTTAGGTAAATGGCAGGACTTCTGGAGTCCTTTCCTTTCCCATACTATTTGAAGAACCCCAAACATTTCACTACAGCATTTTCCTGCTTTCTTATACTCTTCAGATAATGTGGACTACAATATTATCTTTGTTTTCTTTAATCAGGATGGCCATTAGCCATGATGACCAATAATTGTATGATTGCAATAGTGGTGAATATCTGTAGCTTGGGTGTAGGATGAGAGTGGAGGTTCATTCTTTGAGCTTGTGAGTTGGTTTCTGAACGTTTCGTTACCAGGCAAGGTAACAACTCCATAATTGTATGAGTTAAAAGTTCAGATTCACTGAATCTAAGTCTTCTGAGCTAGAAACCCTGTTACACACTTAGCTATAAATTAAATAATATGAACAAGAGTTCAGATTCCAATTATCCAGTTTTCTATTGACATTATATAGTAGGAAGGAAGAGCATAGCATTATTGTTAATTACAATTTTTTGAATAATTGAATTTAGCCTCAGTAGAGGGTATGGTCTACTTAGTTCAGAGTTAAATCCCAGAGTACACCGAGCCTTACAATCAGCGAACCATGTATAGGTTGCGTTTTACTGAATACGGAACTGGATCTACCACATCCATAGTCAACCTACCACCTCAGTTCTTTCCTAATGATCATTTCTATATTTTGGTGCCTGAAATGCAATTCAAGACCATTGATAATGTTGAAAGACATCTCCAGATCAGCAACGTTACTGACAAAACTGTTTTGAATGTGGCTATTTCATAGTTAATTTTAGAGTGCCATACACATTAGTATTATTTATATCATGATAATCTTTTACATTATTTTCCCCCTTACATTTATTGTAAGTTGAGAAAGTAGTATAAACCCACCCACTAGTAATTCCATTCCTGATTTGGAAAAAAAAATCACCGCTTAAAAATGCTTCTTTTATTATTTTCTTCAGCAGGAGAAGAGAAAAAAGAGGGGGGGGGTTAAGTAAACTCAGTAATCTTTCCTTGCCCACACTCCCCAGACTGCAATAAGAATAATCGTGACGATCAGTGTATAGAGTATGTAGACAGTTGTTTGCTCGTTTTCACACCAGTGTTTGCAGCCAAAAGAATTGTGCCAGGTCTCTCCAGGGTACGTTGATGGTTTAGGCCGATGAGCACGAAGACAATGAATCCTGCCAAAATAAAAACACTGTGCATTAACAATGTCCTTTCCTATCATCTCTCCTAAAGGATGCTTGATGAATATCAAAATCAACAGGATTTAGAATTAGTCAGGAGTCATGGTTGTCTTGAAGGCTCACAAAAAAGCCAGGAAATCTTCAGTCTGAAAAAACAAAGTCTTTGTCAGGTATTTGGTTCCTATATGTACTATATATTTTTAAAATGCAGATATTGTTCCTTTATAGGAAAAATGTTCTTTTTTTCACAAGTTTGCTCAGCATTTAATTTGAATTTCAAATTGTTGAGAAAAATCGACGAACTGGGCAAACTGGATACAGGCAGCTCAATTCTAAACATGGAATTTTGACTGGAAATAAATCCCACTGGATTCAATAAGACTTGAAGGAAAATAAGCGTATCTTAACACGGTGGTCTGAATCTTGCTCTATTCATTTTTTAAAAATATATTGAATAAACTAAGAGAAAATAGGGGGAGATAGCAACAATAACATTTAAAACAAATAATGTCTCTGTCAGGTCCGCCATCTCCAGCTTGGCGTCTCGCTGGCATCCTGCCATCCAAGGCTAGGAGGGAGGGGGTGCATGGGGGAAATAAATGGGCAATGAACTTGCATTGGGTATGTGATGGGAATTAGGGAGGGGGTCATGATAGCTTGACAAAGAACAGGGAAGCTCGGAACCAGTTTGTGCCAGCACTCAAGACCACGCACCTTGAGAAAAGAATATGGATTACCTCAAATAGTTCAGCGTTCTCAAAACACAGAGAAGGATCTTCATTGGCTGAAGACAGACTGGACATGGGTGGAGGGCTGGGATGAAGGGAAACATTTTGTATCTTTTTCATCCGGGAAACTTAGTTCTAGCCTGGCTTTGCAGCAACCAGTATCCTTTAGTAAAAGAGCCTATTACTTCTATCAAATGGAGTTGAGGGTCTTTCTTTCCTGAGGGGGCAAACATGGGGCAGGTCTGACAGTCTCCAAATGCATTCTATTTTGCTAAATATACTGCTTGTCTCATTAAATATATGTGTGGAATTCTTACTGTTCCTCTTCCAAACTTTCTTCTTCATTTTCTAAGACTGATGTTGCCTTATCAAATCTGGTTTAGTATCCTATGATACAGATCAATGAGGCTTCAGTACTCTTGTCCAATATTTATGCTTTTATAACTTACTTTCTCCATTAAGCCAAGGAACTGGCTTGTGTAAGTCCCATTGAAATCCAAAAAAGAAAAGTGTTCTTGTGACTATGTTTCATTAATTTTACTCTGAGTTTATGTGATTATAGTATTTTGAGCAGTGGTCTAAGAGTAGTTATATTCATCTTGGAAATGGAATTGGAATAGCTGTTTATAATGGACTTGTATTGATTTTATCACAGTAATAGTATCATCTATCCAACTTGGCCATCCTGATAATGGAGCCTTAGTTAGACATAGGTAGGAATTCACCAGATAGATTATACAGCACTGAGAAACTAAATATATATCTAGAAAAAGGGTAAGTTAATTCTGTCTTTCTGCTGAGAAAAAACTGAGCTCAGTGATAGAATCATGATATAACTCTTATACTGCAATAATATTCAATTGACTTTATAGTGTTTTTTTTTTAATGATAGTTATTAATGGCATGCAGCAGAACCAATTCTGGACTGGATGAAAATGTCATATGCTGCAGTCCTAAACACACTTATCTCTGGACCACATCTTTTAATTCCTTCATACATCTTCTTTCTGGGTAAGACCATCAGAACCGCTGGCAATCTGCCCCTTCCCTCAAATGTTTAAATGGATATGGGCACACCAGATTAGCAATCTGAAAATTTTACATCAGCTACAACAGACATTTGGTTTTAAAATAAAATATTGCATGCATTTACTGGAGTAAATGAATGTAATGTAAATTTCCACTTAAAACACCAGGTCCAGAAAAATGGAACACTCTGTTTTCCTGTTTCCATCAAATGCTGGCCTTCCAGGAGTTGTTATTAGCTGAACTTTATGCAAACAGAAGAGTCTTGCAATCCAACCAACACCCTCACTTCCTTCTGCTTCTGTGTTCTCAAACCTCCATGGTTCACAGCCTATTATGTGGGAAGGCACCCCCCTCGCCTGAATGAAATATTCTGCAGAATATGAAAAGTGGAACGTTTCCCCTGAAGGAGAGGAGGAGAGAGATCTTGAAGGCAAAAAGCAGCCTCATCCTGCTATAGGAAGCCTGAAGAGATATTTTTTAGGTGTGTGTGTGTGTGCGCGCGCGCGCGTGTGTTTTAATCAGTTCAAAAACCAGAAACTATTCATAGGCAAAGGACAGCCAGGAACTCCAGATAAGCAACACCTTGACAAGATTAACTCAGACAAACATCTAGGATTTACATTTCCCCTTAGCCTGCAGAGCCAGCCATGACCTCATAGAAATTTAGCAACTGCCTAGTCTTACTTCTTTTCAACAATTCTATTCTTTCATTCCTTTATTTTATCTTTTACTTCCTTCTATTTCGTCCTTCTTTTCCTTTCTCGTTATTGGACTTCTTGCTTTCTGATTTCACTTACTTGTTTTTACTATTCCTATATATTATTTATCTATCTTTCCCATCCTTTCTTCCATTCTTCCTTTTCTTCTTTTCCTCTTCGTATCCTTCCTATTCTTCTTCCTTACCCTTCCATAAAAAACCTCTTCCTCTGTTCCACTCTTATTGGTTATTCTTTTCTTAATTGTCTGGTGTTATCTCTAACCTTTCCAGAAGTAAGACTAGAAAGTCACTCAAGCCCTCGTCACGACCCGTCTGGACTATTGCAATTCTCTCTACATGGGGCTCCCCTTGGGGTGCATCC
>JANHFO010003877.1:44185-54576 GCA_032468095.1 Pareas carinatus
GTGTGTGTAGGGATTGCAATGTCATTTACACAGTTTGAAGAATCCTATTAAGATCATGTAAGTAAATTTTCTGGAATATGTAACAATAAATTATGGTTTAATGAATATGAGCTTGTGTGATCACAATAGACTTCTTTCTTTTCTTTCTCAAGATTTGCCTTTTGGTTGTCCATCTTGTAAATTTTCAAACCAGAAAGCCATTTGCAAATTGAAAGGCAAAGTTACAACTCAAAGATAAGTCTGAGAATAGTGGATGAATGCTAGGAATATCGAGAATTCTCTTTTTATTTTCCCTAATGGAGTCTTGGCAATTTCACATAATATTTTGAAAAACCTGCTGATATTTCAATTTAACCATGAAAAAGTTGCTTTTTTCAGCTGTATTTAGGTATTCCAGCAACGAACACAATTAAATTGTATTGGGGGAAATTTTCTGTCCTTGTCATCTTTGTCATTTCCCCCAAGTTAGAGGGCACAAATCTCCAGTGAGGATCCTGCTTTTAACAAGAAGATTCCCCATCCCCATGTCTTTTCCCCTGTACTTGAAATAATGTCTCTTTGAGGGAAAGTATATTATGAGTCAGATTCGTAATTGCATATTATTTTATAGTTTTCATTTTTGACACAAATTACTGTCAGTTGATATAACATCACAAACCCTACCTATGTAATTAAATTATTAATTCATTCCTTTAGATTTGAAAGCTTTTGATATGTATTTCAAGTAAACAAAAGCTCATACTTTTGTAAAGCAAAAATGCTTTAGATTTTAGTGATTATTTTAGAAATAACTTGAAAGACTCATAGAACAACATTTCAATCAATAAGCCTTTGATCTTTTATTAAGCTTTTATATTTCAACGTGTGAGAGATCTATTTTGGGAGAAGAGCCTATGAGCAATGTTGAAGCATCAAGTTGGAACAAGTTGTTCTCTCATGAAGACTAAGGATGGCTTTAGAGCTGCATCATAGCAACCAGTTTCTACGGTAACAAAATGATTCAGTCCATGTGACAGACAGTGGCACCTGCAAATGCTCCCTCCCCTTTTTTTCTGCCTAAATCAGAAGATGCTGGAACACTTATACTATTAATGACTATATTCCAGGGTGAATTTGATTTAAATCATGATTTAAATCACTAGTTGAAAAGCTTGATTTTAAACCATAATTTTTAAAGAGCAACTGATATCTGGCCCTCTGTTGACTCACCAACAGTCCCATTCACTTTAAAAGAACAGCTGGTGATGTGGCAGTGACATAGCAAGGTGAGAGACATGGCGGCAGCAGATGAATGAATGCTAATAGGCGCTGCCATGATGGATCTAAAATGACAGGTGCTCTTTAAATGTAAGGACTCCGACTCATTCTTACTAGTAGTTAGAATATTTGCAAACAAAATGAAGGTTTCCTTTTTAGAATAATAAGCCGTCAGGTTAGTAAAATAGCAATATCAGAACTGATTTTAGGTTAATAGGTTAATCACACATAGATGGAGAACTACTCAAATTCTTTTATTTAATTAAAACCGTAACATATTACATATTCTTGTATTTGTTTAAACATCAATGTTTAATAACAAGTGCATAAACAAAATATCTTTGAAAAGAGAAACAAAAGAACTTAAACTGGGTTCAACTTTTAAAAAAAACTTCACGGTCTTCTGCAGCTCACTCAATCTCATCTTCACTCTCATTTGTTCATTTGCACACATACTTGCTTGTCCCATAGGCAGAGGAACTTCATTAAAATATTCCCAAACTGGGGTTCTTTTACGTCCTGCTCCTGCTACCATTTTGCTCCTCAAGGGAGGAATAAAGCACCTCCAAGCCATGTGCAGAAAGATCGCAAGGTTTATAAGCTGCTTAGAAGGCTTCACTTTGATTATTACAGTTTGCCCTTCCTCTTCAGTCTTGGAGTCTGCTACGGATGCATTTCTCTTCAAATCATCATAGTTTGTAGTGTTACGGAGATTTGCAAAACAATGGGATAAAGGAATATTCCTGAACTTTGTTTTATCTGATGGTTACTGTGAATTTGTGTATATGCACCAATGCAGTGCATGTTATCTCAACTTCCAGAGCTTGGATTCATTGAATGCGTTTACCAAAAATTACAGAATATACCGCCTCATGCTACATAACTTAAGCTCCATTTCATGCTGAATAAACTAAATTATTAATGTATCTTAAATAAAAAGGTAGATAGATTTTTATTCCCAAAGAATTTTATTAAAATACATTTGATAAAATAAAAATAAAAATGATTTTTTTATAAAAACCATTTTTATCCACCCTGCTATATTCACAAAGAAAAATAAATTTTCTATTTGGAGTATAACATTATCAAGATGACGTACATTTTGTCACTTTCCTTCACTATCAGGAAATTCCATACTATTAATACAAATTTTTGTTTGATCTTTGAAGATGAAAAAAATAACTTGGTAGGGAAAATCCTTACAATCAAGTATGTAATTGCTCCTTTTGCATGACAATTTAGTATCTTTTATTAAGTCGAGGGAAATTATTGAAAATGATAGCAATGGGAGTTGGAAAGGGAATCTCCCTTCCACCTTTCCTCAGACAGATTGATCCAGCTATTTCTACAGGTGCAGGCTTAGGGTTGAAGTCAAGATGGCTGCTGCAGGAGCACAATTGAAGAAGCTTTACCTGCTCTTTTTAATTTAATGTGCCATCTTAACTTTTTAAAGTATCCCGTGGACACCTGGTGCTGGCTTTGTTGGGGCACTGCCAATTGGAAATGCTTAGAGCTACGGTAGTTGCTATTTATTTTAGTATATAAAATGAAGCAAGCCTAATTATCTTGCCCAGCATAAATTTCAGGCGATGACTGCAATGACGCAAATGATTCTGGAACACTGGATGAACAAGCTGACATACAAACTCTGCTGCACCTACAAAGCTCCAACAGTTGACTTGATTTTCACCTGGTTCCTTAAGCCAAGGTGAGGTTCTCTGGGAGGTCAGACCGCTGGGAGGCCATTAAGTGTGCTAGATCAAGGAAGTCCCCTCTATCATGCAAGATAGACTACCTCCAGGGTGAAGATGGAGAAGGGTTGTCCTCGCAGCAGACATTTTTATGATGCTGTGAAAATATGTGTGTTTACATGTGCCAAGAATCAGCCCTGTGCCATGATCTTGATTCTGAACATAGGATAACAAGACATGCTTTCATTTTGTAAATTTGATACAAGCCAGATACTATCAAGAAGCATATTGGAACCCAGAATAATCTTGGGTTTTGTGTTAGTCATTAAGAGCAGTTGCAGGACAAAACAACTCACAAAAGACAATTATATGATTCTAATCCCCACTTTCTCCTCAGCAAACCCCTTTGCAGAGTGATGACAAACAAACCCCACCTTGTGTGTTCTACGAGATGTGCTTGGGTGAATTAAAAGTATACTTTTTGTTGAAAAAATTATCTTTTTCACATATATATTAACTTGGAACACAAGATAGTCCAAGGCAAAAAACCAAACCTTTGAAAGGTTTCATGAATCATTCATGGAAGAAGTTTGGCTATTGTTATTTTGTGTAAAATGATTCTACCAGGACATGCTGAATTATGAGAATCAGCAATGTTTGTATTTGTGATAACTAACCATCAGATTTCATCTTTTAACACCACAGTAATTACCTTTCTGTCATAGTCTCCCAGAATATCTGGTTATAATCTGATTTCCTTCGCAAATCCTCCTTGATGATAGATCTCACACTTCAAACTCCTTTTCTACTATGTGTAGACCTAGTGAGTCACCTATTAATGTTGGAATAAATGCGACTCATAAAATGTTATTGTAAATATGATCTACTAGACAACCCCATGATCTGTTGTTTCAAAGAGATTTCCTTACCAGATTCTTCAATGTCTTTAGGAGTGGCAGAGTTTTTAATACAGTGCCTCGGAAGAGTTGGAATTCATTCTGAGATGTATCTGCCTTGAAAATAGTGTCAAACTGTATAACATAACTGGCAGTGGGCAGGAGGGCAATGTCCGATGCGGGGTATTAGTCGTGGGGGAAGCGGAGGGGCAGGCCTCAGTAGCCAAGGGGACAGTGGCCCTCAATGAAATTGAGTTTGACAGCCCTGTTCTAGACAACATTTTCCTGAGATAAAATACTTTTAATGGATCTTTTGTCTTCTTAAGCATGATGGAAGTAGATTTTTTTTCTTTGCAAGATGCACATAGAGTGTAATGGAGAGAAAACCCATACTGTACAAATTATGCAAATCATTTCCCAGAGGATCCCAAGTAAGACTTAGAGGTAACGGAAGAAAAAAAACATTTGATTCAGAAACAGATGCCTGCCATGGGAGAAAATGTGTTTTTTTGTTTGCACTTGCTGTGAATTTTGCTGAAGGCAGCAGTGTCAGCAGTGGAATAAGGCTGATTTAGAACCACATCTTTCAATCACTAAATTAAAATTATTTTTCTAGAACGCTCTTTGTTTCTAGTATCCTGGTTCTAGCGTCGTTTTGTCCTTGGTTTTCACAGCGTTCTGTAGATAGTTTTTGATTTTATATAAAACCACAGCCTGTAAATTCACAAGGTATCGTTTTGTGGACATAAATGGTCATAAAAATACAAACAAATCCAAAATGTTTATTTACTGTTACATTTTCTCAACTGTGCTCAAATTCCAGTGTTTTGAACTTTAATAAATATACATCTTTAAAATTCTCCAGTGTCTAAAATCTGTCATAAATTGTAAAAAACAAGTTCTTGTTTCCTCTGTCATTAGCGTACAGCTGGTGTTCTGATCAAAAGCAACTAACTACATCCCATTGGGCAAAATATACACATAGCTGTAACATCGGTTAGCACATATTGACGAATGATAGGCAATTACTTAAACATTCAATTTTTTACATCAAAGTTTTATGCAACATGAAAGCAATATATATATATATATATATTTAAAGAGCATGACTCTTATCCTCTTCTAAAAAGGCCTCGTGGAATCAAGGTTGGTTAAAAAAATAATTTAGCAAACATTCATTACATATGGGATTTTTATCTGGGTTTGAAAAAAAAGTAAAACATTTGTATACATAATCTTTAAAACAGAACAACCAAACTTGCAATCCACATTAAACAGTTTTACAATTCACAAGATAAAGAATTTAGGTAGGTTATTAATTTTCCCACTGAAAAATGGGCTACGAAAGTCTATGACTTAGTTGGACCATCTTTAACAACTGCGTTTCTATATGAAGGGGAAAAGCAGCAAGGTTTGAATTCGGAGAGAAGTATTAGAAATATGGAAACAGCTGCTGTTCAAAACAAGAACATCTGTTCTTCTCTCCACTAATCAACATTATTCTCTATAACAGTGTTTTTCAACTTTGGCAACTTGAAGATATGTGAACTTCAATGCCCATTTTGGCTGGGGAATTCTGGGAGTTGAGTTCAAACTGCCAAAGTTTAGAAATATTTCTCTACAGTATAAGAAGCATTCCTTCTCACAAGGCAATTCTGGGCACTTGGGTCGTTTTGGATAATGATTGTGTATGTGGGGACACATGCATGCATTGTCAAAGTTTAAGTTAGATTGTTTGATGATATAAGAGATGCTTAGCTGCAGAGCATCCATCAAACAATATACATGCTTTCCCAGGATTTACAGGAATTCAGAAGTTCAATCTTGATTTGAATCAATATAAGCTGGATAGTTTTCTTATCAAAATAAATATCTGGTTATTCAAATCTATATAAAAAACAGTTTGATTTTGTGCTGGTTCATTAATTAAACCGTATTTGGTGTGCATGTGCTTCTTATCCATTCACACAAAGTGAAGAAGTCTGGTAGCATCAACTAATATATTTTATTAAAAGGTATACACTTTTGTGAATGGCTTGTTATTTAGAAAAGGTGCTGCCAGACTCCTAATGCTTTGCTACCATAACTAACACAACATTCCTCCTACAATGACACAATTAAAGATAATGTGTTTCTGTAGTTACAAGGAATACTAAGTACAAACTAGGCCACAGATAAAACTGGAAATGGTTGATGTAAAGGCTTTGCTATTAATCACAATTAAGGGGGAATTTCTCCAGGCATTGCCCTCTGATAGGACAGGGAAATCAATAAGCCAATATAAGATGTTAAATTATGAAATTTTAATTCAATTTGAATGTGCAAAATTGTTCCTCTTCCCATCTACCCATCTTTTCATTAATAGAAATTCCAACAAACAAAATTCATAGAGACCTTAAGAGGCATTTTGAGTTCATGTTTTCAAAGAGGTCTTTCTCATTGAGGGAGAGTAACCTTTCTCAGATCAAATTCTGAACCTATAAATCCAAATTTAGAATAGATTATAGATTTCTTGAAAAGAAAAAGAGTTATGGAATCTTCATAATGATTCAAATATTCTTCCCCTGATGCTTTTTAATTAAGATGCAAAATGAAAATGAGTTCAGAGGTAAATACTGAACTTTCATATAGGTACTTCTGGTAATACTTTAAATTCTTTATGTAAATTATCCATTTGATCATCATCATACTGCTACATATGATGGGCCACTCTTATCCAGCTTTTATTCAGATATTACAGGTCTGAGGAAAAAGGCACTTTGTCTAAACAATCAGAGCTGACGGAGGTCACTATGAAATACACAGCTAAGACAAAATTATTTGTACTAGAGCAGTTCTCAAATTATAAGTCAGGAATTGAGGGAAGGGGTTTTACAATTAAAGTCAAACAAACAAGCAAATTGTCCTTGAGAATGCTCTCAAAGCTTCTTGCTTTATTCATGCAAGCCCAAGGGGCAGTTGTAGTACCAAAAGTTTGAGAATGCAAGTGAGATACAATTTAGAAATAAATGATTAAAGGTGGTATATTTTTTGTCCAATGCTAATGCCAGTGAAATTATCTCTTTTACTTATGGGTATAGGGATCACGTCAATTTTGGGGGTTGTCATCTTGAGATTCATGGACTAGTGATTTCCTGTCTTATATTTTTTTGCTTATATATAGGCTAATAGTAGTTTGATTAATTCTAAATTGGCTTGCGTTAATGAAATTTCCAATGTATTTCACCTGTTGATTGAGAATCAATTGTGAGTCTAACCATGCCTGAAACATTCCAAAATAGACATTTTCTCAGGTATAACTGGCTTAATTTATAAATAACAATAGAAATGAAAAACTGACAGAGCTGCTCCTTTCTTTCCAACTGTTTTGAACAAAAAGCTGTAAAGATATTTTGTTCGTCTGACAAGAGGTTTCATTTATTTTAAAACTCTCTCAACATTTGCTACAAGATAGACCAATTAAAATCTCCTTAGACTTTTTCTAAAGAGTGAAGTATGGGAACAAAGTGTAATTTTGTTTTTTAAAAGAGCAAAATGAAGGAGAGGCAAGCTTCAAAAGTTAAATAAATTTCACCAGAATTAGATTATAATATTAAAAATGAATAATGATTTCAGAACAATGTTGAAGATTGGCTATGGGATTCACCCAAGTGGGAGAAAGAATCTAAGTATGCTGAGGATGCAAAAAGGTCACAACTGCCTAAGAAATCTACCAGAGATAGATTTATGAGATGGATTCCTACACTGTGTCAAGCTATAAGTAGTGGCTTACAACCCGTTACTGGATCCACATGACACATTAAGGCACAAATGAACAAGCCACCTATTGTAACTTAATGCAATAAAGAAATCCAGTAGAACTCTGAGCACATGCAAAAATATTGTCCTGAGGCCATGAAAATATACATTGCAGTCTTGAAAATATTTCAGATTCATATCATAAATGAATGAATTTAGATACCCTACCATGTCAGTCTTTTTTAAAAAGACACACAAATCAAGCTTAGCTTCTTCTCCCTTTCCCTCTCTGCCGAAATGCCAAATACAAGTAAGCTCATGCAGTTCTTTTTTAATATAAAAAATATCAAAGTTCTTTCACAATTGCTCTCCTGCTATCAAATTTGAGAAAAAACAGCAAATATATGAAATGTACAACAGAATGGCCATATAAAATATATAAAATTATCTACAACTATATAGAGAGAGATTTATTTATATATATTTATATAAAACAAATGTGTTTTAAGGCAAGGTGCCCTCCACATTATCGGGATAGAAATCTGGAGAAGAAATGAAAGGCCACTTGATAGGATGCAATCTTCATCCTGAGTTCTGCAATCCTGCTGAAACTGAGCAAAACCCCAGCATAAAATCAGATGGGGACTAATAATACATCTTGTGTGTTACTGACGATTGAATCCTTAAAGGTGAGTGTCTTGTTCAGATGGATTCCTCTGCTTTACACCCCTGGCAGAATTGCTATGGCTCAGACCAAATTTCAAAGGCTTCTTCTTTTTTGTAGTAGTAGTGAATTCCATTTACTGGTCTCCATATGGCACAATTTGATGCAGTCAGGAAAGTACTTGGAGATACTAATAACCATAACTTCACGGAGCAACTCACAGGGAATTGTGGAATTGTCACAAGTAGGTGCAGATTCCCAGAAGTGACAGTCTTGGCATCCTCACTCCATGGCAAATGGCAAATGAATGCAGAATCAAATGCAGACTCGAGTGTGCCAACCACAATGTTACAGGAGAGTTAATTATCCAAGGTAACAGTCTTCACTATTTCCTGATGATTCAGATTGATGTTTCATTACTGCCTCTGTTCATGAGAAGAAGTAACCATGCAACTTAGGGTTAAATAGTGCCAAGCTGACAATTGTAAGTGAAACTATTAGATTATCATAGTTATGTTAATACGCAGAAGAGCCATGCTTCAACAGCTGAGCTTCCACAAGTGTGGGCCATTTTTGAGGGAGTGCAAAAGTGACAGAAAATTCTTGATACGTAATACTGGGGAGGGGGGCAGAGTCTTAGATGAAGGTCAGTGATAAAGGAAACATTTTGGGAGAAGACAGAAGTTACGTTTGAGAACACAAATCAAGTTTAGCTGATTAGATCACCGAGATTATACTAAATTTCGGATTTTGTGACTCTTTCAGATGTCACAAAAAGTGTTTCAAGCTAGTAATGAGGAAAGAATTGAAGGACATGAAAGGGAAATAGAGGAGAGGGGGGGAGCAAGGAAAAAACAAATGGGGTTCTGTTACTGATTCATGAATGAAGGTCCAAAACAAGACACTGAAAAAAATTAAAGGATAATTCTTTGGAAAGAAATAAGTACCAGAAACTCAAGAGAAGAAGCACGGTGGAAAAGCGTGGTAAACATACAGACATGGCACTCACTCAGAATCCGAGTTATTCTCAGCTGTTATTGTTCCCATGTGGACATTCATGGCTAAACCGTTTATCTGTTCTGGAAGATTTTCTCTTCTTGGGTTTTTTATCGTTACCCCAGAGTCTGAAGTGGAGTGCACCCCATTGTTAGTTCCAATGGAAATTGTTCTAGGTGAGATTGCAGTCTGATGATAGTCTGACAATTTTTCTCTTAGTCGATTCTTCATATTTTTGTCCACTAATGGAGGAGGGTAGGTGATTTTATTCTTCAATATGCCTAACACAGGGAAGAAGAGGATATGGCCATTATATTAATACAATAAGACCAAAAAAAACCCCCAAAAGATTCATTTAGTAATAGGCAATGAATGCTCTATGCATTTTTATGCTTAACATGAATTCAACTTCTATAATACTCGTCACTTGAAGGTACCTGATGGCCATCTGGAAATGACCTGGCACACAAAGCAAAGGTGTCAACAGAAAAATATTACCATTTAATCCTGCTTTATAGTACAAACTATTTTAGTGAGGAAGTAGGATTAAAGCACCGAAGGAAATCCTCTATGTTCACAGGAAGTATCTTCCTGTAAGGCTGTTGGAATTTCTGCTACATGTGAAGCTAAGAGAAACAGAGGCAGGCTAGAATGCCCTTCCATGACACAAACCAATATATCAGTTCTTAACCGCCAATCAACATATTTGCATTTTCAAATTATACCTAAAGCATCCTAGACGTATGCTTGCCAGTATGTAAAATGGCTTTAAGTTATAGCATTGAACAATTTAATTCTGAGAGCCCTTATTTTTCATTGCAATGCAATGATCATTGAACAATCTGAGAGCCCTTATTTTTCATTGCATTAAGAGCATAACAGAAACTATATTAGATGAGGCTGAAAGTTGATGTTTCAGCAACTTGTTTCTTTAGACCAGTGGTTACCAATCTGTGGGTCAGAACCCACCAGTGGGCCACAAGAAAAGTTTGGTGGTCCGCAGAAGAATCTGTAGATTATTTGAATTTTTGGGTATAGTTGTATGGTTTCTGTCTGTCTCTCTCTCTCTCTCTCTCTCTCTCTCTCTCTCTCTGTGTGTGTGTGTCTGTATCTCCTTCTCTCTCTCATTGTCTCTTTCTCTGACTCTTT
>JANHFO010003877.1:98019-110708 GCA_032468095.1 Pareas carinatus
TTTCAGTGAGAGGCAAAACTGTAAGTAGGTCTTATTTTCGGAGGATGTCTTACTTTCGGGGAAACAGGGTAGATACAGTTTGCAGAAGTACAGAGTAATATTTAGAACTTATTGCTTTCAAAGCCAATATGGAAGCAAAGACAACTCAGAAAGATTGATGGAAAGCTGATATTCTCACTGTAAGATATATTTACAGGTTGTTCTTATTGTTGATTTTCTCCTGTAGCACAAGAGGTTGGTTGTACAGAATTATCTAGAAAGTATTCTTGGCATTGAGGGGGGGGGGCGCTGAAATTCAAGGAATCCAGCCAGTATCTTCTATTAGTATGTACTTTAAAAAACACTCTCACATTCACTGCCATGTGCTAAAATTTCATAGATGTAGTAAAGAATACAGATCCCCCACCTGATAACAAATGAAAAAAGAATTCCCTGAAGACTGAAGTTGCCAAATGGGAAACAAAAAATTGCAATGAAGATTATGAATGAGGATGTTTTCTGTTAGGAAAAACTTGTGATTAAACAAAGTTACTATTTTAATGAACTCTTTTATATGTCTGAGTGATCTCCTACTCCAGTGATTAAGAAAAAGGTTAACTTTAATTAAGCCAGTATTATTAATTAATGGTATTATCTGATTGAACTAAATGAGACCAGATCATATTAAACTGAAGCATTTTTGCTTAAAGAAAATTGAAGACTGATTTTCTGTGTTTGGAATGAATTGCCATACAGTAGAGATTAAAAATACACTACATAACGGGCATGGCTTGCCATGGAGAGATTCTATGAGCCAACCTTCCCCAACCTAACACCCTCCAGATAGAATTTCCAACTAACATGGAAATATGTATACAGTATATTGGGGATAATAGTTCCAAAATATTTAGAAGGCATCAAACTAACAAAGGTACAGTAGATTATTAGATTCCTATTAATGCCTGCTTTAAAAAGGTTTATAATGCATTTAATAGAAAAGACTGTTTATAATAATTAAAAATTGCTCACTTGCAATGGAATATTTCACATACTCAATCAAAAACAGGATCCATTGTTTACCTTGCTCACAGTTTTTTCCTCCATACTGCAGGGGGCAATCACACATGTAAGTATTCCACTTGCTCACACAGGTACCACCATTCTGACACCAGTTTGTGGTGCAATAATTCTTCTGAGCTAAGCAACCTGTAATTCAAAAAAAAAAGTTTTGTTCTCAACTCATTCAGTAATCATGCTTTCAAGTTGTAACAAGTTGTGCTCTGGGATCACTGTTCTGCTTCCGAATAGCTGCAGTTGCATTTTCTAGAAAGCAGTTCACAATGCTTATCTTACTTAATATTGTGATATCCAACACTCATCCGTTCTCTTTTGTGAAGGGGAAGCATTGAAAACTAGAGTGATATTATAGTAAAACAAATGCTAAAGACTGTTTGATACTCGACTGTTTTCATTTCCCCTATGTGGTTAGTATATATATCAGGGACTTAGGCTACCAAGCCATGTTTCGGAATAACATTTGTGCAGAAACAGTTTTCTTTTTTTCTTTTTTAATAAACATTATTACTTTCAAATTTAAAAACAACATTTACATACATAAAATATTTGCATACGTACCCATTCCCCCTCCCCTCCTTCGTTGATTTTTAACTTCCAATCCTTCTCTATATCTAAGTCCTTCTTTCTTTCTAGTCTTTACTACTTTCCTCTTTAACCATCCTATTTCTTTCTTTCCTTTATTCTATCTTTTACTTCCTTCTGTTTCATTCTTCTTTTCCTTTCTTGTTATAAGTCTTGTAGCTTTCTAATTTCATTTACTTATTTTTACTATCCTTGTATATTATTTATCTATCCTTCTTATTCTATCTTTCATTTTTCCTTTCTTCTTTCCCCTTTCCTAACATTTCCTATTCTTCTTCAGTTTTCATACGATGTTATCTTAAATATATCTGCAGAAATATATTCACTATATAGGCAAAGTTTGTTTAGCCACTGCTTGTTTAGCAATCTTCATAGTTACACTGCTAATAAAAAGATTACTTTATGACCAATCCTTGCATTTACAACCTTTCAGGTCTATAAAGGAAACGAAAGCTGAAGTCAGATTATAACACATTAAAATTTTTACTCAGTCACCACTTTGCTTAATGACCGAGTCTCAATTGCGATGGCTAAATGAAAACTGCTTGTATGCACAAATGTAATTAGCAAATTTGAGAAATTAGCTCATAAATATATCTCTATTTCCTTCCATTTACATTTTCCTATGAAAACACAGTTTATTTATTTATTTATTTTATTAATTAGACTTCTATACTGCCCTTCTTCATGTGGGACTCAGGGTGGTGCACAGCCATATAAAATACACAAAATACATACAACAAAATGAAAACCATATTAAAAGACATTAAATTGTGGCTGACTTTAAAAAACCAAATGTTAAAACCAATTTAAAACCAGATAAAAGAATCTAAAATAGAGAGGGGGAGACTAGGCCAACCCGGCCTGAGCAAAGAGGTGTGACTTTAAGGTATGGCGAAAAGCATGAAGGTCTGATATTATCTGTATCTCTGGGGGGAGATCATTCCAGAGGGTGGGAGCTGTCACAAAGGCTTTCTCCCTGGGGGTCGCCAGCCGACACTGCCTGTCCGACAGCACCCTGAGGAGGCCCTCTCTGTGGGAGCGTACTGGTCGGTGGGAGGTATTTGCTGGTAGAATATAATTTTTCAGGGAACCTAAAATATTTCTTTATTGCACTTTTATTCTTGTGGAGGTTATACCTGCAAGCGTGCCATTGTTGGCTATGTAACTGGCCATATCAATGGGTTTGCTGTCAATGGAAAGATTTCTCATACAGCCCACAAATTGCCTGTTATGTATAGGAAAATCTTCAGGTAAATTGGGAACCCCTCCAAGCAGCAGAGGACCGGTTAAATCCAATGACCTAAATAAATCAGAAACAAAGTGGTTTTTGACTCAGATATGTAATGCATTATCTATTGCACAATAACCATATTATTAGGAACGAGAGATGATCCCTTGTTCCTATTAGAGATTCTGTCATGACAATGAAACAAAATAGTACAAGCAGCGCTTGCTTACCAAAGTTTTGTTTAGGAACTGTTCCTAAAAAGTTGGGGCGGGGGAAAACAGCTTTGTGACAAATCCTTGTTACGTAATAGTTATTTGCATGCTTCCCTGACAGCTTCTGACAATCAATGGAAATGTCAGCAGTAAAATTGCAGATTCCAGTCATATGATATTTCGCTTAATAACCATGGATGGTTCATTTAATTGAAGAAGTAGAAGTGATGCTGTAAATCCAGCATAGTCGCATGATTTTTCACTTAATGACAGAAGTGCTAGTATCAACTGTGTTCAGTAAATGAGGACTATCTCTCATGGATTGTATTAAAAGGATATAAATGTTATAGCCAATAGTCAACTACTTTAAGTTTTTTTTTCTTTTTTAAAAAGTTTTGTTACAAATAAGAAAATTTTTCACACTTCAAGTATTATAATTACAAAGCATTATAATTCTTATATATCACGTTGTTACTGAAGAAGCTTGATATATAGATAATACAGCAATTCTTTGTAATATAAATACTTAGACAACATTGCCCAATATATTTTATGATTATAAAGGAATATGTAAATCCAACTTCTAAATTAAATCCTAATAGTTAATTATGTACTGTTTTGCCTTTTCAAATCAACGACATAGAAAAAAACCCCAGATTTACATATTCAAGATGTTGCATTTATCCAAACCTACATTGACTTTTAAATGTAGATTTAATCTTAGAAAGCTGTTCAAAATCGAAGTTGAAAGTATTCCAAGCAGAATTAATTCATTAAAAGGATTCAATGACACAAACGTTTTCAAGTATCTTTTTCAATTAACTGAATATCAATTTATTATAATGCAAACGTCAGGATTCAAGATTTTTGTTCTTTCGTTCAATGTGCTTAAAGACTGCTATGGAAAAACAGATCAAAGGTGTTTCTTCCTCATTTTGTCTTTCCTTCACTTTGACACTCTTTCCTTTTCCACCTTAGAGAGAACATTTGTGAAGGGAAGAGTGAGCACTAGGCTTTACTGACTTTCCATCTTCTTCACGTTGACTTTATCTATCCACAAGACTATTAAAAGATGCTTAAGAAATAGAAACATATGCAACAATAGGAAACTTGCCACATGGGGGAGCAATTTAGAAAAGATTTCTACATGATTAATCTCTGAACTCAACACTTTTGTCCTTAATGCACAAACGTAAAGTTTAATTTAACGCAACGAGACGTGAAAATGACTTTACATCTGACAATGATCAATTCCAGGCACACCTTAAAAAGTAATGAAGTCTCTGTTAGTCAGATTAATCCCACTATTAAAACACATACATGTAATAAAAAAACATCAACATCTTACTTTTTGGAACCAGACTGTGTTCCCTGAGCAGCACAGGAGTAGTTTCCAATGAGACTTCCAAAACGCACAGCCACGGCAGTATCACAGTCGTCCACCGTTACTACAGCCACCTTCTCCCCTGAAGGCCCATGAGGAATGCCAAGTTGCCCTATGTTGGGCTTCAAAATAGATACGACAAATTAAATATTTCATGCACCAGTATTGCACAGTCTCTGCCTCACTGTAAGCTAGGAATGAGCAACCCGTCAGCCAAGGCTACTGATGCCCTTTAAGCCCAGAACGTAAATCTCTCAGCAGCGACAATAACCACGACTGCCAGAAAGGGACGGTACTGTTCTACCAGTATGATACCTTTTTAAAAAATGATCGTTGTAATGCAGTCCCACTTGCGTGTGTGATTTGACTTCCATTCACTCTGACCCTCACTCCATTCAATATGGAGTGTCATCCTTGGCCAGCAAGTGGATTGCTTTTAAGCAGTAAACATCTGAGTAATTTTATTAAATCTTATACTTTGTGAGGTTTGCTTCAAAACTGAAATAGCCATCCCTTTTGAGAGTAGTAAGACCGCTGAGGGATGCTAATCAAAACAGGAGAATGACAATGAGGCAGGGTTTGTCTGCAATGGCAGCCATTCTCTGGAGTAATCCTTGTTTAGTAACAAACAGTACAAGTGGTCCTCATTTAGTAACCTTACTTTTTGTCAGTTATTACAGGGACAAAAAAGTAACTTTGCAACCAATCCTTGCATTTACAACCTTTGCAGAACTGTAAAGCAAACGACAGCTGAAGTAAGATCACAAGCACAATCATTCTCACTTAGTGAATACTTCGCTTAATGACCAAATTGCCAATTCCAATTGTGCTTGCTGAACAAGGACTACCTGTATACCAGGATCCGATGCTGGTATACTTTCGATAGCATGCATATGTGCGCACACACATCTTCCTTCTATGGCAAATATTTACCAAATAATAAAATATTTTATACTTAATTGCTTGGTATTTAACTTGCTTAATCTAAACCAAGCCATCGCATTTAGATAAACTTTCTATAGCCAATGCCATTATACTTCACAAACATGAAATTTCTGCAAAGTTTTTCAAAGGCTGTTTCCTGGTATTAGACTATGGCAATGAGAGTGTTTTTCATTTCCTCCCAGCTATATTTACTATGACCACATAACTTGGCAGTGCTTTATTTAAACGGCTTGACATTTGCCAGGTAATACAAGGCCTAGACTCACAAACAGGAGATAAGGAGAAAAATCTGATTTATATCAAAAAGATAGATCTTCGTGTATTTTATCAATTGCTCTGGTAAACATTATTTTAAAAACCAATAATCATTTTCATTTATCTTCAACATCTGCACTTATGTACAGATTTTTCATTAGCATATGCAAATGTATGCACATTGGGTTAATGAGTGCATGTATGGATATAACTTGTCCTAATACAGTCTTCGTCCGTCTGGAGTCCTGCAAACACAATTGATTTCAATATACCCAAGTCTGAAAAATCTACAGGTCAAGGAACACTGTTCTAATGCACAGTTGACTGTACAAAGCTTTTCTAAACATGCTCCTGTTTTCTATAAATCTTTCTCAAATTCATACTTTCAGTACACAAGTTTTCCAAATATATGCATTTTGTATGCAATCTGAGTCAAAAAACTGCACGTTTCTCATGGGGCATGTAAAAGGTTTTTTCTTTTCCCTTTGAAGATTCCATGGATTTGATTAAACCACCCACTGAATTAATATGAATTTGACAATCTAATAGACTTGCCTTCATGACCATACGAACTTTTTAGTGAACAGATTTGATAACTCAACTTATTCAATCAAGAATTCAAACAGAGTGGACTCAATTACATTGCACTCAGGACAGAAGCAGTGAGCTGCTTGAATGCATTAGCCGTTGACACCACCGTTGCCCAGTCGGAGGCTCCTTTCAAGTCCCCAGCAGGAGCTGGAGGGAAGGACAGGAGCTCAGCTGCCCCACAGCAACACTCGGATCTCGACCAGGGGCTTGCTAACCTCCAAATCAGCATCCTAACCACATGAGCCACCATGCTCCATAGCCAACTGAATGAATCAAATGTTTTATTATTGGTCAATTTTTTGGAGTATAATTCAAAGTTTCCACCTTGAAGTCACACTCAGGAGCTCCGAAAAGTTTTCTTTTCATGTAAATCAGCCCATATATTTAGTTATTCCACTCAAGTTCCTCTCAGAGTGCATGGTAAGCAAGTGGGTAGAAACAAAGCATTAAAAAATTCCAGTAATGGAATATATATATTGGTATCTATCCCTTATGTGAATTAAAGAATAACGCAACATTTTTTATTATTTTTTCATAGGCTGAAGAACTGCCAGGATACAATGGTTTTGAATCTTAGATGGAGTGCTTAAATGTTTCCCTTCCACATTTTCATTAGATTATGAAGCAGTTTGAACAATCATCACTTTATGATTCTCACGTTCAAAAGGTTATGAGGCAACCAGTTCATACTCTAGCTTGCTGTTTCCACTAGAATAGGAGTCTGAAGTATGAGTCAATACTCGACTGAAAAATGTATTAACATGCATTCTAGACTTGTCAGCAATTCTTAAAGAAATGAAATATTTTCTTGGAATTACACAACAGCGATTGCGTGATTTGGTAAAATTTGCATTTGATATAAGGAGGTGTCAACAGTTGTAATGTGCATATATTCACAGACACACCAAATAAACTTTTATGTTTCAAGTTTGGTTTGCTGCAGAAGCCTACAATTCATGATTCTGTTTTAGAATATCATATTCCCCCCCGATTCCTCGATCCTTTCCTCCTCTAATTACACTAAACCCATGAAATGGAGTTGACTTTCCTGGCTTTCAAAATACATGACAGCCATACACTAAATAATAAATAAATACCCATGAAATATTATTCTATATTAAAAACAATCCATATTGAAACTAAGATGCTGCAAAATGAAATAAAATTTCTCCAATCGTGTGCCCTGTGAACAATTTCCATAGGACAGTTTTTTTCTCTTGCGTTCTAAATTTTGAATTGTTATACTGTCATCCTCTCTCACACTCATATTTATAAATGGTTACTGACATCTAGGCGTGCGTGGTCTTTCTCTCTCCATGTATAAATTAATTATATAGTACACATACTGTATGTCAGTGAACATTTCCTTTAAATAAATTTTTTAAAATAATTTGAGATGGCTATCTCTTTCTATGTCAGACAAAGACAGCAACTATCAATAAATATATGTCATTTTGACTTGATACTGTATACAAAATGTGCTGAAAAAATGCTATCCTTACAGCAGAGCATACTTTGAACTGCATGGTTATACAACTCAGGCCGTTTGAAAGGTGTTTCAGTTGTATCCTTCCACACTTATTGTCATTTAGTGGGCTTTCACATTATATTACAAAATACCTTCTCAGCTTTACCATACGAAAGTTCACATCACTGCTTGTCAAAGTATTCAGTCACTTTGCCTTCATCAGTAAATGTTCAGCACATGGTGCAACTAAATTTATCAGCATGAACAGCCCCTATTGTTAATGGTTTCTGCTTCCACAGATGTTTCTTTTTCACAAAACATTTTTGTCTAATAGACTGCCATTCTGTGTTTTAAGACTACATACTATTGATTTAGGGGATGCGGTGGTTCAGTGGCTAAAAAGCTGAGCTTGTCGATCAGAAGGTTGGCAGTTTGAATCCCTACCACTACGTAACAGAGTGAGCACCCATTACTCGCCCCAGCCACTGTCAAACTAGCAGTTACAAAGCATGTAAAAATGCAAGTAGAAAAATAGGGACCACTTCGGTGGGAAGGTAACAGCACTTCGTGTGTCTTAAGTGTTTAGACATGCTGATCACATGACCATGTGGACATCTTTGGACAGTGCTGGTTCTTCAGCTTAGAAACGGAGATGAACACCATCCTAGTGTTGGCTATGACTAACCTGTACTTTTACCTTTTTTTTACCATTGATTTAAGAAAAAGGAGAGAAGAATAGCAAGACTTCCATATTGAAATTCCAATCAGCACAGCCAACTAGGAATTCTGGTGATGAAGACTCAGTACACCAGAGTTCCCCAATCTTTCCAGCTTTGTGGATTGGCTGGGGGAGGGATGGTTCTGTGTGACTGCGTGAAAGTGCACACTTGTGCAAATGGAGTAGCCCATGCTGGCCTGCTCCTTGTGCAAGTGAGGATGCGTGGGTGCTCACTGCAACATCCACGGCCCAGTTCCAAAGGGCTCAAGGCCCAGTAGTGGGACACAACCCAGGGTTTGAGGACCCCTGCAGTACACTCAGACTGCAAAACCCAGACAGCCATTATGTGGCAGCAGAGTTGCCAGTAGTTGCTACTATCTAATGGTCTTTCAGTTTGTTGAGTTCAGATTTGGTAATACTACCAAGAGGGTATTAAGTTGGGTAAAGCTTATTTGGAATCTGTTGATTCATAGAAAGAGAGAGCATGTCTACCATGAGTTAATGAGATCACATATATACTAATGGCAAATGAGAAACTCTTCTGAGTTCAGCCAATTGTCTAGTTGCTTCTCAAGTTAAACTTTTCCTGTCATCTGCTTAATGCAGAATTGAGCATATGATGATCAGTATTACTTTCTCCTTCAAGATACACAGTTGTTACTCAGTAAAATCTGAGCCCTTTCTTAAGGTTATTATAATTTTGGAGAATCATGAGAATGAGGTAAGGCACTCATATGCTGAACAAATCTTGAAAAACCTAGGAGGGATCAAGACAAAATGTAAATGCATCATGCTGAAACAAAGATGGTTTATACAATAACCATGTTTCTGTTGTGTCCACTGTACACTTATATCTTTAAAATCTGGGAACTAAAGCCAATAAATTATACTTTAATTCTCAGGTTACATGTCTATAGTCTATAGTGTAGTGTTCAAGTTGTCCACTAGGACTTGGGAGAGTCAGGTTGAAATCCATATTTAGCCATGGAAAATCATTGAGTGAGTTTGGGTGAGTCACTCTTTTTCAGTCCAACCTATATGATTGTAGAATAAAAATGTAGGAAAATTCTTGTGTAAGTTGTTTGATCTTCTGGAAAATATATAAATTGTAAATCTAGCAAACCAATAAAAACTGTGTTTCTCATTACTGTCCATCGTCTGTATCTTTTACTGATAGCTAGATAGATAATTGGATCTCTTTTAACCTGAAACTAAGGATAAATTTCCTGATAGTGAGACTAACTGTAGCACTTCAATAAACTATGGTTTTGCAGTTGCCTAGGTTTCCATCATTACAATTTTGTTATTTGGTAAACCTTTCCCTCCAGTGACCTCACTGTCCATGACATATTTTCAAAATTCTAAATGCTTCTTTCCAAAAGTTAGGGCACCTGATTTTATCTCCCCTCATTTTGTGACAAGGGGTTGAAATAACATATGGATCTGAACCTTACATATATATTTAACAATATACTCTGGCTTGTTATGGTACGTAAACATGGTTATTATTTGTTTTGCACATACCCTTCAGGCATAGAAAATAACAATAAGAAGTGCAAGCCTAACCAAGAGGGGGAAAACAATTACATAGTTTGAAAACCATGCCAGATTACCCATATGTTAATCACTAGTATACATTCATTTACTTTTTCAAGCGGCTAAAGGTTAAGGAAAATCTGTTTCCTACTGACTTTTAAAAGCTAAACGAATATTTTCTTTTCAGAGTTATGTACTAAGCAAAAAAAAAAACCAAACCAACCACCAGTAGCTATGATTTTAAAGGATAATGCTCACAGGAACCTTCTTGCAGCCTTTAATAAAAAAAATGAAACAAGTAGCAGTAGTCTATAAGGAAATGCTTAAGCACCAAGGGTGCACTTTCAGTTCAATTATGTTCAGTCTCATTAGGCAGGCTGCCAGAGGAAAACAAAAAACCTCCCTTTTTAATTTATTATTCTAAGCCCAATATTCTGACATAAGAGAGAAGGCCTTCAAATTCTCAGATGTTTGGCTGGTTCTGTGGTCAAAAATCTCATTAACTGTTTTGCTGTAGACACAGATTCTTACCAAGCACCAATATCAGGGTCTGTAAACATCAACAAATGAAGTCATAGAGTTTAGAAAAGATGTGACATTTGCAAACGAAGGGGAAGAGTTCAGTGAATATGACAGAGGTTTTCTGCCCTGGGGTATGAGTTTGTAGGCCACACAAATCAGAATAACACCACAAAAACCATTTTTCCCAAACTGTCATCTATCAGATACAAGGAGACTTCAGGATTCCCAACTAATATAACTTTTGAATTTTTGTAGTTGAGGAATTTCAATGCCCACACATTTAAGGGGTGTCCAATTGAGGACAGTTATGTTAACTTCACTCAAAACAAAAAACAAAAAACAAAAAAGGTAAATACACTTAAGAGCAAGCCACCACAAAAAGAACAGTATTTTGACACAGGAAAACACTTTCTACTAATGGCCAACAGGAAAAACAAATACTGAACATAAAGGCTTTCTTCTTTTGATGTCTCATTCGCTCCTTTCCCCCTCCCAACTCATTAACAACACTGGATGTTGTACGTGCTTGTTTTGGGATGGAAAAGGATTCACACCCATAATGACATTTTCCATCCTATGAGCCAAGATCTTTAAAAACCTAGAAAACTATCTCCTTGTTTTCTTTTCCTGACACAACATATATTTAGGTTTTTCTAGATTTTTAAGTATTAATAGCGAAATAAACTCATGGGGGGAAAAGGTACTGAATTATAAACTATCTAGTCTTGTATTTGCATAAATTTAATTCATATAAATTAACATAGTCATCAATCAACTTTCAAAGCTGCCTTTTTTGTTAAGGAACTGTCTTACATTGTTCCATGGGAAAGCCAATCCTAGACATTTCTTATAAATTGCAAGCATATTCCAAGTATTTTAAGTGGGAAAATATCTCGTAAGTTTCAGAAACCTTCAAGTCAATTCTCTGAGTGTGCTCCTTTGCATTCATAAGGATTCAAGTTAAGTATGCATAAAATTACAGTACATACACTAACATGATGTTTGCCTGGTTCACATGATCAATCAAATCTTTTTACAAATCTTATACAGATCAGTATAAGAAGGGCAAATAATTTAATACAAACAATAATTTTAAAAGCTAAAAAATATATAATACACAAAGTTAAGAAAACATTTTTAAAAAGGTAATATACATAAAATCCCCAAAAATATTTTAAAAATCTATAAAATAGAATTAAAAACAATAAAAATGAATATACAGCTGTGGAGAGATGGAAGAACCAAGAGGGCAGCACTTTCTGAAATAAACTTCTGGGTTGCAACAGGTCTGATAACTTCTGGCTTAACTTGATACCCCCCAAATGCCACCCAAGGGCAAGAAAAGCACCTGGCCAGCCCCAGTCATATTACTGGTCACATGCGTAAGTATTGTCCCAATTGGTTGCATCTAAGAGAAAAAACTTGAGACTGTAAGTAACCAAAAGAATGTTGCGTTGCTCCACCCAGTAGGTGCCAACACAGGAAAACCTGCAAAATGATAAACATGCCTGGCCACGAGATGAGCACGTGAGTGAAATACTTTCTGAATTCTGCCAATCCAAATCCAGTTCTCTGACATGTGAATCTATTGTGCTTTCAGAGGTGTTTTTTTCTATGTCTTCCTCACTTCCAGCTATAATTATTAAATGTTTATAAGGATTCCCCTTTCCGAATCCTCCATGATCCCTTTTGGGTTTATGCAAATGAATATTCAATAAAACATTATTTCCCAGTTTTCTTTTCTTTCTCGTCTGCAGGCCGATGTGATTTTATTTGAGGAACTATTGAGTTCTGGACGTTTGCTGCATGATTCACTGCAGATAAGTGTACACTTGAAAGTCCTTAAGGTGAATTCCTAACGTACTGGACATACGGTTATGAGGGACTATTTACCATGATAAATTCTTGATCTCAGTATTCAACAATGTAAACACATTCTTTTTTTAAAAAAAAAGATTCTCAGTTTTAAATTAGGAAAGTTAAAAGAAATGGCTGGTTTGTGGAAATGTGAATAAATACAAAGTATTTATTAATAGCTTGGATTTATCTCTTAGGTTGTGAGATGGTAAGACTAAAGTGATAAATGATCCAATTGGAAAATTAGAAATAGAAAATGTTAAGGCTGGATCTAGCCCATTAACTCATGATATTCAAAAGTTGTTTATAAATGTTCTTTATTCATTTCATAC
>JANHFO010003881.1:43420-54419 GCA_032468095.1 Pareas carinatus
CTCTCTCTCTCTCTCTCTCTCTCTCTCTCTCTCTCTCTCCCTCTCCCTCTCCCTCTCCCTCTCCCTCTCCCTCCTTCACACACACACACACACACACACACAATTCTTAACTATCCAGCTCCCTTGGGCAGTTGAAAATTTTGGGGAAAGGCGAGGATGATAAAACATTGTTAAAATTAATTAAAAGGCAAAGAAAGGGATCTAAGGACAGATAGACATAGATGATAGATGATAGGAGAGACAGAAAGATATATATATATAGAGAGAGATATAGATATAGCAAGAGAGAGAGATGATAGAGACAGAGATAGAAATGATAGAATGATATAGAGCTAGAGAGATAGAATCTTCTTTCTCTTTTTCTAAGATGTGACTGCAAGATTCAGACTGGACCAGTTTAGCAGCACAAAACCAAGAAAACCAAACACGCACACTTCAAAGAATGGTTACTACAGATACTGAAAAGTACTCAGCAAAGGGGAGTACTCAGCAAAGGGGAGCAAAACAGACCATCTCAAAAGAATTGAAGGAATCTGAGCATGCTATATATCCTCCGAGAAAATGAGTTTCACTCATCTTCAATTGAAGAATGGGAAGAGGAAATATTTTTTGGGAAAAGGGCTGAGTACTCTTAATATTCATGGAAGTACAGAGTAGCAAAACCATCCAAAATCAAACCAATATTGATATTGTCCCTCTTTTTTTTCTCAGCAATAATTTCAAAGTACAGATTTGTGAGAAATGCCTCTAATTTTGTAAGAATTTTCTGACCTATGGCAAGCCTAGAAAATAATTGTCTTATGCTGTATAAAATAACAGCAATGCTATGATTATTCTTTTGTTGATTTGGATAATTTTACTTTGAGAAAATCCCCTACTCTCTTAAAAATCAGTCCTCCTATATTAATATACTTTTGCTTTTCGATGTACTTTATATCCATGTCTAGGTTTGATTTCTGACTTGAAGATTTTTATTTCTTTTTCATTACCAGTTTTTCTTGGTATAAGCGGTATTCTCTCTCTCTCATGATGACCCTTTGAAGAGAGCTTTGATTTTCATTCAGCTGTAATCTATTGTCTCATCTACTGTACTGCAAATAATTCAATACAAGGTATAGTCATTAATATCTAATTAGATCAGTGTTATACATGATCTAAGAAAATGATTCTGAACAGAAAATCAAATGCTATACACACCTAGTAGTCAGTGACTGATCTTTGTGGCCTTAATGGGCGCAAAAATATGTTGTGTCTAGGTTAGGAAAAACAGATAATTACAATATGGTTCAAGATAGAATCTAGATAGTAGTAGACAGTGGTTCCCATAATTCCTGGTCATTTGTTGCATAGGTTGGAAGTGATGATCTACTCGAAAGAATCCGTAAGGCATCATGAATAGTGACATTATAGTAAAAATTGTTTAATTACCTTTTCATTATGCTCTGGATTCTACTCATTTCCCAAGTCAAATCATAGTGAAACAGGTTGCAATCCTCAAGTCATGTTTTTTTTTTAATTTGGAATTTCTGTTATGTTTATTTAATTCATACTCTTCCTTTATTGATGAGTGATGATGAATGTTAAGGGCAGTAAAGATTTTCTTAAAAACAAAATTAACATCAAGTTATAAGGTGCTACGACTGTGAGGACTTAGTGTTAGAAAGACGATATGGCATATATTCTAAACAAACACTTCTGTTTTCTGCATGTGATTATTTTTAACATTTATACTTAATTTACTGTTATGTTTTATATTATTGTATTTTAAAGGTTTATTACTAATATTAAAAGGGTTCATCACTGAATGGTCTTTAAATTGAAAAAAGAGATCACCATGTCATGGTTAATGCACTAGGTGTGATATCATAGCAGTAAGAAGTAATAGTTGAAAACTTTTTAAAGAGAGATCCAATCTAGAATTAAGGAGAAATTTCCTGACAGTAAAAACAAATAATAAGTGGAACAACTTGCCTCCGGATGTTGTTGGTGTTCCCTCACTGGAGGTTTTCAAGTGGAGACTGAACAGCCATTTATCTGTAATGTATAAGGTCTTCTGTTTGAGCAGGAGGTTGGATTAGAAGATCGCCAAGTTTGCTTCCAACCTTATTATTCTATGTTCAGTGTTCAAATAAATAATGAACAAGATGTCTGGACTTTAGAATATCACATTCAGATTGCAAGATATGAGTCATTGTGTGTGAATTGGGCAACTATTTAAATCTGTTTAATAAATACATATGTCTTTCTGTTTTCTGGAAAATGCCTTTTGAGCTTTATAAAAAGGCATACTTTTTGGCAGTCTTAACTATGGAGTTCATTTCACTCAGTACTCAATCACATAATTACACTAATGGTAATACCAGGACTCCGTTCAGGGATTAATTGCAATTATTTTAAACTTGGCAGAAAATTCTGTAGAGGATTTGGGAAGAGAAGCTCAAACCTCAGATCATTGTAGGTGCGATTGGTGCCACGTATATTTCATATGCCTCCAGTACTTATCACATAGTTTTGTTGTGGAAGGTCTTTTTTCCTTTTTTATTCTGTGAAGTGTTAAAAAAATTTCAAAGCCAACCTCCTGTATTATATCTTTACTGGAAGTACAAGGTGCAAACAATGGTATATCACCTTGAATTTGGGATCAAGAACTTGATGGATTAAAAGAGATAGAGAGATAGTTACAAGAAATGATCATTAGTCCCTTCACACATCTATTTTATTAAGACCATGAAAGAGAAGTTGGCCTTTATGAATAACAGCTGAATTTTGTATTTTATACAAAATACCTATTTGGTTCATGGAGATTGCCAAACGAACTAAAGCAGGTGAACCCCCATAATACCATTAATAATTTTATCTCCTAAAAATATACAGTGGAAAGATACTGATCAATTTAATGTGCATGTTAATGATTTTTCTACTTATGAATATATTCGTACAGATTTATTTAATATATGCAACTAAATCTCCAAGTTATAGTCTTTCGGATAACTGAGTCTACTAATCTGTTATTATCCTCTGTTTTCATCCCCATCATCGTGAATTCAAAGCATTATCTGGACTTGAGAGAGCTCATGAATTGGAAAACATTCCTCCTATTGCAAATCTTTCACCTTAATGAATTATGTTATCTTATCTGAACAGTTGTATGCAAAGAGCCGAGATTGTGAGATACAATAAGAAGTTACAAAGGTAAATAATAAATCTAATACTATAAGAAAAGATATGATTTGATGTTAAAGGATAAAGAAGGATTACTAGATTTATATTAGATGTGATGATGCCTTTTTTGATTAGTGAGATATAAAGAATGTTAAGAATGATTTTGAATGTTTTAAGAGATAAAAAGAATCTCTATTATCTATAGATTTTATTATAGTGAATTGCTTTTTAATAGATGATTAGATAAAGGAGTAGGCTTTTATATAAAGATGTATACTCAATTGATGATCATTGACCAAAATATGGACTGTATTGTGAGGAGGAGGAGGAGGAGGAGGAGAAAGAGGAGGAGGAAGAGGAGGAAGAAGAAAAAGAAGAAGAAGAAGATTAAGATTAAATATGGAGCTGTTATGCCATTTTATGATTGAATACTGTAACCTATAAATAACTGGATTTTTTACATTAAATATACAATTTTTATAATAAAAAATATTTACCCCCAAAAAAGATATTAATGATATGAATAATTCCAATGAGCCCAGAGGAGCTCTATGCATGCAAAGTTGAGATCCATGCTTGCACTTTTCTTGTCCTGATGCCTCTTTTACTTATGAATAAAATTATTGAACTAATCACTAATTAGTTACTGAACTAATAATTCAACCCATGCCTCAGAACTGTTTTCCTACATGTTTTTCTTGTTCCTTGTAGCAATATTCTGCATTCAGAAGCCAAAACATCACCCTTTAAAGATCAGATAGATCTAAGAGCTTCAAATTTGGAACCCTTGATAGGAGTATCCACCCTAAAGAAATGGGCATGTTGATGATCTAACAAGGATCTAATAAAATTCTGCATCATTTTGAACCTCTTCGGATCCTTACAGATGATCTGTAGATCTTTCTAGAGTTTGCTTTTTTGATAATCTCCAGAAACACTGCTTTCTTACTCAACATAAAACCTGACTTTTTACTGGAAACAATTTGGAGGCATCAGATAAAAAGTTCATCTTGACTCAAACAAGCCTCCTAAATCAATTCAACACAACTTCTAAACCAAAGGTCCCCTGACCTTTTTTTTTTTGCCTGATTGTTCTACTTTAAGGATGGGAACATTTCTTGGTGACCTCTTCCAACACTCATTTATTAATGATGGACTGCTATTTGATTCAGAAAATTGCCACTTTCTTAGAAAAGATTTTTGGAAATCATTCCAGCTAGTAGGCTAGCTTAATTTGTATGTGACAGAAAATTGCAGCATTTATTGTGTTCTTCCCAGCTTTCAGATACTCAGTAGTGAATTTTGCTCTGATTATATGATCTGACACAACAAGTGTCTTAAAAACACACCATTATATCTAGTAAAAAAGGGGAATAAATGTCTTTCCCTCTGCACTTAAACAGGCTTAAGCATAATACAAAACCAAACCCCTCTGGTTTCTGAAAAAAAAAAACAATTTATTAAAGGGAAAGGAGGAATTTTACACAGCCCTAGTTAGTTTCTTCCTGTTTCTGTTTTGCACAGCAGCGATTCCCTCCCCCCTTTTTTTTATCAAAGATGCCACATGCTACTGACCCAGCTCTCTTTGAAAAATGTTTTGTCATCCTCTGAGTTCTTAAAGGAAAAGATGAAAGGAAGAAGATGGATGCCTTTCCAGTGAGGGTAATGAAATCTGAAAGCTAATTCAAAATCACTGGATACAACTAGGATATCTGTAGACAATGAACAGAAAGGAAAAAATGAATGCATACATAATAGGGCTTTAATGGAAAGAAGAGGAGGGGCCAAAAAAGCAAAGCAAAGCAAAGAAAGAGAGGTTCATATCTTTGAGAGGGCAAAAGAAACAATGCAGATTGAAAAGCACAGTGGAAGTGTTTCTCCTCTGCAGTAATACAGCAACGCAAGATGAAAGATTTGTCCAGGACATCAAATGACGCATTTGGTAGCAGTTATCAATGCACTGTTTAACATCTACTGAACATAATGTTATGCTCCATGGTTGAGCCTCATCGGCCTTTCTCAGTGTTCAAATTGACTTGTCTACCATGCTCTGGGTGCAAAATTCAACACAACCACTAGATGGCAACAAAGAGTCTTGAGATTTTGTTTGCTCCCATTTAGTACTTTAGTACTTGTTCAGATTCTTGCAATCCAGCTGTGGTTGATTTAGTTTAGTAGACTTGCAACATATGATTTTGTGGAATCTTTGGTAGTTTCTGATATTCTTCACAGCTATTATGATATTACATTTTAATCTCTCCTTCCCTCTCTCTCTCTCTCTCTCTCTCTCTTCCACCCTGTCCAATCATCAAAGCCATAAATCACAAATTCATTTTTTTATTTATTTTTGGCAAAAGTTCATAGGAGGTTTTTCAGTCACCAACAACTCTCTTTTTTTATGATCCTGTAATCTCTTAATTTGGGGTAAAGTCAGAGCAACTGGTTGGAACCAAGCATTTACTGGCTGGATGCCCTTCCTGACACTATGTGGAGTTCACAGCAGATACTTTTTCTTTGCGCTGTCCGAGAGAAACATATGCTGGTATCTAAGATTGGGAGGTGAGTGTCTTTTACCACTAGACCATCAAACTGGTCTCGTTTTCAGTCACCAATAAATGTAGATAATGTTTTTTCTGTAATCAAACACACGAGCCTTTCTCAACCAGCATTCTGGAAATGCATTTTTCTATAATGTGCATAGATTTATACCTGTGAATAAATCTTTCTCTTTTATTGTGCAGCTTGGTTTTGTTTTGCGTTGGTTCTGTTGTTTTAGCCACTGAACGGTAGAACTAAAAAAGGGAATAAGCTTTAAGAGCTACATTTATTCTATAAATGCAGGTGACAAATTCAGCACATTATGTGTTTCATTCACATAAAACAATGCTGTAGAAGAAACTAATTTGCAGAAGTACAAAGTCAAGGTTTCTAAAGATCAGATAGTTCCTTAGCGACTGAATAAGCAACTGCTGCATTCAACATGGTTAGCATTCATATCTTTTAGAAAATACCTGGGAACTGCAGGAAGGCAAACATGAAGATTCACAGGCTTCATGCTGTTTTGCGTTTGAAAGAAGAATTAAGACCTGAAGTGGAGACTGAACATGAATAGGCAATAATTGTGGGTCACCCCAAGAAAAAAAATTCTGATTGAAGAGCCCCCACCAACCATCTGATGGCTTTTGCGTCTACTGTACTAGTTAAAGCTTCTGTAGACTTTTCAGAGTCAACTCCATGGAAGGCATCTTACTACTGTATTTCAAACCTGGAGGTTGCTGAACATGGTGTCTTTATCTCCATGTTCCCTGTTCATTTTAAACCATGTTAAAATTTTAATATATTGCTCCAGCTATAGCTATGGTTGATAATCTCTGGAGGACCCAGGATAGGGGTTGTTCCTCTATTCTGGTCCTGCTAGACCTCTCAGCAGCTTTTGATACCATCGACCATGATATCATGCTGTACCGGTAGGAGGGGTTGGGAGTGGGGGGCACTGTATTGCAGTGGTTCTCCTCCTACTTCTCCAATCGGATGCAGACGATGTTGGCAGGAGGGCGGAGGTCGATCTTGAGGCACCTGTTGTGTGAGATGCTGGGTGAGATCATCCGTGGCTTTGGGGTGGAGTTTCATCAGTACGCTGATGATATTCAGCTGTATGTCTCCACCCGAGGCCACCCCAATGATGCCGTTAAAGTGATGACCCAGTGTCTTGAGGCCGTGCGGGTCTGGATGGGGAGGAACAGGCTCAGGCTCCTCTCCTCCAAGACCGAGTGGCTGTGGTTTCCGATGTCCCTATATAGCCAGTTGATTCCATCTCTGGTCATCGGGAGCGATTTTTTGCCCCTGGTGGAAAGGGCTCACAACTTGGGTGTCCTCCTGGACTCATGGGTGTCGTTGGATGATCATAAGACGGCCGTGGCCAGGGGGGCCTTCCATCAAGTTCACTTGATAAGCCAGTTGCACCCCTTTCTAGATCGGGACTCATTGCGCACAGTCACTCAAGCGCTTGTCATTTCTCGCCTAGATTACTGCAATGCTCTCTACATGGGGCTCCCTTTGAACTGTACCCGGAGAATGCAGCTGGTTCAGAATGCAGCCGCGTGAGGGATTATGGGGTTCACGGGGCATTCTCATGTGATCCCCCTCCTGCGCGAGCTGCACTGGCTGCCTGTGCTCTTCCGGTGTGTTTTAAGGTATTAGTGACCATCTTTAAAGCACTCCATGGCTTAGGGCCAGGGTATCTGCAGGAGCGCCTGTTACCAAATAATATTTTCCCACCGATCAGTTCACTCCCACAGAGAGGGCCTTATCAGGGTGCCATCAGAAAGACAATGTCAGCTGGCGACCCCCAGGGTCAGAGCCTTCTCTGTGGCAGCTCCGACCTTGTGGAATGAACTCCCCCCCAGAGATACGTACCATCTCTGATCTCTGGGTCTTTCGACGTGCCCTTAAGATTCATCTTTTTATCCAGGCCGGGCTATCCTGATTTCCTATGTGTCCCCTCAGGGTGGGTGTTTTAAATTTAATTGGGGTTTTATTGGAGCTTGGTTTTTTAGTCTCAGCCTTTAATTTGTTTTAATTAGTTTTTTAATATTGTTTATCTATGTATGTTTTTTAGTGGCTGTACACTGCCCTGAGTCCTTCAGGAGCAGAGCGGTATATAAATTTAATAAATAAATAAATAAATAACACCATATCAAGAATACAGAACATTTTAATAGAAATTCTAACCTAACCAAATCTATTCTAAACTAATCTAATTATCTATTCTCTTACCGTATGGAAAAATTAACTTGTTGCTTGTATCCATCAATCTATAGTAGTTGTTTTATTCAAGATCCTAGTATGACCTGTAGAGTGCCTATCTAGAAATTTCACAACTCTTCTATGCCTTTCACAAAAAATGCATCTTGTGACATGATGAATGTATTTTATATATTTTATGTATCCTATGACATGATGAATGTATTTTGTACAATGAGAAGATGTGCAACGAAGACAAATTCTGTGTGTCCAGTCACACTTGGCCAATAAATAACTAAGCGTCTGGAAAAATGAACCATTAGACTCCTCCTCCTCTTCCTCTTTCTCCCCCCCTCTCCCCTCTCCCTCCCTCACAAGTTTTTGAAGGGAGAGGATATATATATATATTTGGAGGAAGGACCTCATTCAAACTGAATTGGCATGTTGACAATTTTGATAATACCGAGCCCTGTCTTAGTTTCAGAGAAAGACGATCAACCTTTAAAACAATGTCTGACTATAAACATGACAAATCTGATTGACTGTTCTATTTTCATGCTGCTTGTATGCAACTTGCACTGGTAACATGACTTGATGTAAATCATGACCTCCATCAGAAGAGATTGGTATAATGAACTCCTCATTATACTGGTATGCATTGGGTTGTCTGGAATTTTGCATACCACACACACCAATCTGAGGCTTCTGTCATTTGTGCAAATGAAGGGATGTTACAGGGTTCCCAGAGAATAATCAGACAGAATTCTTTGTCAGAGGCAGATGGAAATCTAGTGCAATCGAAAAGAAGATAAAATAAAGCCTCTGGAAATTTCTGTATCAGTAGTATAAACAGCAAAACAGTGACAGGAGTTCAACTGTGAAATCCAAGTTGTGGTGGGTTCATCATTATTAGAGATGTTGAAATAGAAGCCGGAGAGATATCTGTTAGGGATGCTTCAATTAACTGTGGATTCCTGCTCAAAGTAGGAGGTTGAACTAACTGACCTCAATGCACTCTTCCAGTTTTATTTACCCACCCTTCTGTCAAGTAAAGTGTGCATTGATTCTACAATCTGTTCCAGTCATTGCAATCTTCCAATCTGCAATGCATTTTGTTCTCGACTTCACTGCAACCATTCCACCTGATCCTACAGAAGCAGAAACAAGTGCTTTCCTCATAGCTCGCTTCCTTCCCACTTCTGTGGCATCCAGAAGTAGGACTCTACACTTCCTTGATGCAAAATGGGTGAGCCAACTCTATGATTTTGTGAATGTCCAAACATCTCTGCTGATACTGTGCATTAGCATTTCAATAAGGACCATGTCTTCTGGTATTCGTTGCACATACCTTATAATATGCCTCCTGTCTCTGCATTCTGCTGAGACCTTTAACTATAGAGAAAACACCCCTGGAGCAATTCCATGCATTCTTAATTGAACACATGCTAGAAAGAATAAAGCAAACAGAAGCATTAAATCACAGGAGGCAAAGATTATTCGGCAGCAAAATGACCAAGGTGTCAAAGAAAGCAAAGCAGATCATTTTGAGAGAGAGGGGTGGGAGGTTTTTAATTCTATGTTACAAATTATATATTGCTTGACACAGGAATCAGTTTCTTCAAATGGTCGGAACAGAATTTATAGAATTTAGAATTTATTTATTGACCAAGTGTGTCTGGACATACAAGGAATGTACTGTATGTGATGGTGTGTAGTTCTGTTGACATATTAAGTGAATTAATTAATCCATATTAATTGCCAATGGATTCTAAGGGAATACAATTACCAACCTAATCCAAAGAGAAACACGCCCTAAAATCCAAGACACAGAACAAGACAATGGTACCACACTACTCCCCTACATCAAAGGCACCACAGACAAAATCAGAAAAAATTCTCCACAAACAGAATATCAGGACAGCCTTTGGCACTGACCAAAAAATAACCAACATCCTAAGAAACTCCAAAGACAAGATCCAGCTAGAAAACCAAGGAGTTTATGAAATACCATGCAACAATTGCCCAGCCACATACATTGGATAAACCAACAGGAGAATAAATGCACGCATTGCAGAACAGAAAAGGAGAAAATACTTCCTCCCTCGTCCAACACCTTAAAGCCACAGGACATGAAATTAATTTTGAAGGAACCAAATTAATCTCCAACATTGAACACAAGAAAATAATCAGAGAAGCCATCGAAATAGAGGAACACCTCCATAACATGAATAAACGGGACGATACCTCCCGCCTACCAGTCATCTGGAAACTAGCCCACACCAACAAATGAATCCCAGCCATGAAGACCAACACCGGACCCAAAACAACACAAGATATCACCACCAATCCGCCTTACCAGACCCAAAACCAACCCCTCCCTATAAACAAAAAACTGCCACCATTCAAAAACTAGACCACGGCTATATCACCAGCTGTCACACACCTCAACCTCAAAACCAAACAAACCGACACACACCAAGAACACAGACCAAGACCTCAAACTCGAAACCAAACCAAAACCCAAACACTACATCACAGTCACCCACTCAAGATACCACATCACAAAACTCAGAAAATCACATCACAAGAACTCAAAAAATTACAACACAACAAACAACCCAGGAGATCACACCACAAGAACCAGGATATCACAACAAAATAACTCACAAAGTCATCACACAGCCCATTACCCAAGCTGTTAAAACACAAGAGCCTAATGGAAAAGAAATTACTACACAAACGACCCAGGAAATTACTACACAAGACCCAGGATACCACATCAACAAAACGCACAAGGCCATCACACAGCCCATTACACTAACACCCACTCCATCAACCAATCAAGAAACTACAACGCAGCCAACCAGCCTTACACACCAACCCCCCCTCCCACCAGTATTTATAGAGAGAAGGCAACTCCAATCACACTTTGCTCACATTAGCACGAAGCTGAAAGCAACAGCCTGAAGATGGAGAGTGGGACCTCATCGAAATGGATTCTGGATGGATGAAGCATTATTCCGATAAAATATTTAAAAACCAATTAAAACCAAATTAAAACAGGAGGAATGGGAACAAAGCTAGGCCAAGCCAG
>JANHFO010003882.1:37506-48213 GCA_032468095.1 Pareas carinatus
GTGTATAAGTCTAAATACTATTGCTATTGCTAACTACCTGTATTCCCAGTTCCTTGGAATTCCCTAGCCTAGTGACATAACTACCCTAGGTCTTGAGGAAGTTCCGGATAGTTAACAGGGATGGAATTAACCTGACTTCAGAACTGGTGAATGTTTCAAAAGGTGGGCACCATAGCAGAGAAGGTCCGCCTCCTGGGACCCATCAAATATTTTTCGGAACTTATCTTATAGTCTTATCCCCATATCCACAGTTGAACTAGAATTGTTTCTAACTATAATCACAGTCCTATAGCTTGACAACTACATTCCAGACCGTATTTGACACAATCCTTATGAGAACTATGTTTATTCCTTAAAATGTTTTGCTATATTTCTTGGGCAGCTTTTTTGACTTATTAAAGTGCGACATTTATATCTTATAGTGCAATATATATATATATATATATAAGTTTTTAAAAGTTTTTTAAAAGTCAAAAGGTAAAATTCATTAAATTTGAAAATAAGCTTAATGTTTAAGCTAGGTTTATCATGGCCTAGTTCGGAATCCTGATTTATTTCCATTTTCTACACACTGGAGATACTTCGCTATTTATGATTCTATTAAAAATAATTAGGACTCAAACACATACGCTTTGACATAGCTAACATATTTAATGCAATTTCAGCACTAAATATCATCAATCCTGTATGATTACTTTAAATTCATTTCTCTTTAAAGAAGATGAAATTTCAGCCAAATGCCAATTCTTACTCTCCTGCATTGCCATAAAATACGTAAAAGCTCCATTTTCCTCTGACACTCATCAATCTATTTCTCCTCCATATAATTTTATAATCCTTCGTATTCAACAAGCTGCAATGCTATTGTCTCTGGAGATTTCTCAGTCATCCAGGTCAAGGTTCTCCTGAGCAATGTAATATACGTACAGTGCAGTGAGACATGTACAGATCTGTACATTGGAGAAACAAAACCATCACTTCACAAACACATGGCACAACAGAGAAGAACAGTCCCACCAGGACAAGATTCAGCTGTCCATCTGCATTTGAAAGATGACAGTCACTCTTTTGAAGACAGCAAAGTTCACATTCTGGTCAGAGAGGACCACTGGTTTGAAAGAGGTGTCAAAAAGGCCATCTATGTTAAAATTGATTAGTCATCTCTCAACAGAATGGGAAGGATACAACGCCATCTATCTCCTGTTTATGACACAGTCCTTTCAGCAGTTCCAAGAAGATTCCATACCCCTTTGCCCTACTCATGTGACTCTGAGGGCACAGATAAATCTCCATGTGGCCTCAGAGAGAGTGCTAACAGCTTTATGACTGCAATGAATATAAATCCTTCCATTCTCCACCATTCAGTCAGAACTGAAGAAGCTTCTTGCATGAGAAGTGAATCGTCTTCAAGGAAAAGCAAAGCAAGTCCAGCTGCCCTTTGAAAAAAACATGTTTGGGATTGTAATGCTATTGTACAGAACAGAACAGAACAGAACAGAACAGAAAAGAACAGAACAGAACAGAATTTATTTATTCGCCAAGTCTGTCTGGACACACAAGGAATTTGTCTCCCGTGTACATGCTCTATTCTTACATACAGGCTATAATTGTCAAACTGTGATTACATTCATAAGGTTATAATTGACAAACTGTGATTGCAATCTTAAGAATTAGGAATTGCTGCAAATTTCCCAGCCTTTCTTTCAACAAGAAGGTGTTATCAGAAGCTACCAAGCATTTCAACACTGTAAATATTCTTTTTTTTAAAAGTGAACAAAGCCTGTAACTTAATTCACAAACATTCCTAAAGAGGTCAAAGCAATCGTCCTTGAACACAGGTGCCAGTTTTATTTGCTTTCAAACAAAGGGACAAGCCCAGCACAACCCATATCTAAGTATTGGTGCCAGGCTGAATACATGGGATCTTTGGGATGAGAGAAGAGGTCACTTTCCTTCCAGAGAAACCACATCACAGTCCCCAGATTTGTAGAACACAGTCAGAGAATCTGAACTCAAGTTGCTAAAAAAAAAAATTCTACCAGATTCATTTCACCTCTGAGAATTATTATTTAATAAACATCATGAGCTAATATACTAATTGCTGAATGGGTTGTACACGCAGCTTCTCCAGGAAAGAAGTTCGCATCGCCCTATAAAAATAATTCAGAAATCCAGGATTTTAGGACAGTTGATCAGTCACTAATTATTACATCATGCTAAAAAAAAGGGGCAAAACAAGAAGCGCCCACTATTGTTCTAAATTAGTATTTTTAAAGTCTCATTTTTGTTTCTCTAGGACTTTACACCTTCATTCTTATAAAAGCCCAATTTCAAGGAACTGACCTTCGTTTAAAAAAAAAGGTAAATAATTCAGTGATACTAATTTTACTAAGGAGAATTAGAAGGCAAACTTGCATTGTAGATTTTTTGTAGATATTTTATTTTTTGGTAGGCTGCTTTTTGTGTAATCAACGTACATAAGGTGAATGTAAAGATGACTGTAGTTACATATTTTTCTCAGAAATCTCTATTAGGGCAAAGGTTTTCAATCTTTTTCAAACTGCGGATCCCAAAACATGTCATTACTACATGGTGGACTCCATTCCCACAAATTCAACTAATTACTAATTGACAATTCATGTATATTACTTTTTCCAAATTTTTCTTGACCTGCCTGAGGACTCCCTCGCAACTTGACATGGACCCCAAGAGGTCCCTGGACTCCAGTTTGATCCTCTGTATTAGGGGACTATAGGACAGTCTGGGCAGGGATGAATTAAAGTGAAGCTACTCCCTGTTTCTGATACTATCTTTCTTCTCACTTTTCAGTGTATTTTCTTTCCATTCTTTCTGTTTCTGATACTTTTCTATCCTTCTTTCCCCTCGCCCCCCCAAAAAGGTCAGATCACTAAGGCAGAGATCTAATTTAATAGTTTTAGAACATATTAAATTAGAACTAGGGTGTAGGCCCACAGATTGCCAAATAAAAACAGGGAAAAGAGACACAGGGGGAGGAAGTTAGTGGAGAAGGGACGGGCACAAAATGAGTGCCACATTTTGAATAATGTCACAGAATATGAGACTAAGGGCAGGCATCTACAGAGTTGCAGCTGCATATGTGCATGCAAATGATAGTTGCATATATACTGTGCAGTATCAAAGGGTTGCTTTGATTCAACAAAGATTTAAGTCGTCAACTAATTATGGTGAGTAGAAGAAAATTTCCAATTTGAACTGAATCAGAGTCCAAAAGTCTAACCTCTACTCCATAAGGGTATATGTATGGGAGGTGTATACAGCACAAAAAAACCCTTAGTTTGTTTAACTATGGTTTGTGAACCAAGTCCTAACGCCTTTTTCATACATAACACTAAGCTCTAAACCCCAATTTCCAAGCCCCAAGTTTTATCTGTATTTTTGTGTTTTATTGACTTTATTGTACTTTCCTGTTAGATTGTTGTGAGACACTCAAAAGTTATTTAAAGTAGGACAACATACAGGTTTACTAAATTATTGTGATTCGTTGCACAGCCATATGTTCAGACTGAATTGAGCATTTTTGCTACCTATCAAATCCTTTCCAAGGACCTGGAATAGGCAAATATGGGTGTTTGATAGTGTTACAAATATTGTTGCAGGATGTAAGCTCTTCCGAGTAAAGCCGTCTTTTGCAATTGACTGATGTTGAATTTGTCAATGCCAATGAAGTTCAAATAATGCTCCAGTTATTGCACTATACCTTGATGTGATTGGTATGGTTTTGGTGTAACGCAATTTATGAAACCAATCACCAACTATGATCATAATATAATCGATTTCACTTGGCCCCATATCAGGCAGGCACATCCAGGATAAGATGTCATTCTACATGGAGTCCTCAAAAAAATGTCTTACATTGTTCCCCATATCGTTAGTGTGCCGAAGCCAAGTATGGGCTAGTGGTTAAAGTGTTGGGCAAGACATGAGAAAACCTCCAGTTCTTCAACCATGAAAATCGGTTGGTTTGCTTAGGACAATCTTTGTCTGAGGTCAACCTACTGACTCAGCCATTGTTCTTGAGAAAAAATAGATCTTGCTCCATGCTTAGTTATAACACCAAATAAAAATATTATGCAAAGGTTTTTTTTCTCATTTGTATTTTGATTTCCATAGATCAGTTTCCCAGAAAACAGCAAGGACAGGAGGGAGAGAAGAAACATCCAAACGTTAGCCCACAAAAGCATTCCTTCCTTCAGCACGACATACACAAGCACTATCTGCTTACTGTATGTAACCTTTTTTGGATGGGAGGGAGGCTTAAACACCAATCTTTTGGCCCTTTAAGCAATCCAGGTCCATTCGCAAATGGGAAGCATGTAAATCTGTAGAATTAAATTTAAAAAAATCAACCTGCGACCCCAGGGCCTAGCCATTGTCCCTAATTCTTCCTCAACCCCAAAGAACCTTTTTTTACTACTATTAAAAAAATAAATCACCATCTGAAGCAAGATCACAGTAATGTAGGTCCTAAAAATAGGTCAGTGATCTTTCTAATTGCCCTCTCTTCAAAACACCCTGTAAAAGACCAAGAAAAACTTTAAACACATCACATTTCACCCATACATGGAATACAGTTCCTCCCAAAGAAGATGAGTTGAGACTCCTGGCTTCTAAAAGATAGCACACCCTTCTTATGGCTCTTAACAGTCTTTGTGATCTCATCGGTCCACACTGTATATACCTGGGGCACCTCACAGAGTTTACTTCAAATACAGGCCACAGGATGTTTAGCAAGAGCTGTATGAGCAACTGCTCTTTCTTCAAGCTTTGAAACTAGGTGTACGCTAAAGGTATCGGTTCAAGTTGACATTCAAGACTTCCTTGAGAACATTAGCCAGGCATGGAGAAAGGTGACTGGACTGCTTTCTGAAATAACATTTATAGAACAAGTATGACATGAAAGCCACACGCACAGGAACCATAAAACTGATTCACTTTGTCCGAGAAACATGAATAGGTTTTAATGACTACCTTTATCTTGAGCCTCAATTGTACTCAAGTTATCCATTGTCAATTTGGAGTTTGGTCTTTCTTTGCATAAAAGCATACTTCCTTGAAAGGACTAAATACAGCCTAAAAACCACACAGCACCACTTCTAATTGTTCTACAGGTATTGTGGCCCCAGAAAACAGATAGAGATTCAGAAAAAAAAATCCCTACAAGCCAACCATACTATTAAATGACCATTTCATTTAATTTTGAATTAGTTTAATCTGTAACTTAACATGACAAATATTTGCAAGCAAACTGCGGCTTCACTGAATATATGATGCAGGTCACTAGAAGTCATAACATACAGACATGAAGAGATCAGCAGATCATCTAATATAGCTTCTAGGACTGTTTACCATGAATTTATGGACCAAGTACACAAAACAATAGGACACTGATCCTTCCATATGTGTATGTGTTCTTTCTCAAGGACTGTCACCAATCTGCCCCACCACCCCAGAAAGCTGCTATTTGCTAACCAGAAATTATACTTATATTGTAGTTGTGACCATCTCCTACCGCATATCTTGTTGTACCCAATGATTATTCACATGCTGCATTTTGGATGAGCACACTTGTTTCTATTAAATCCTTCATAGTTGACTGGTAGAACCAGGTTGGCAAAAGTTATTACAGCATGCAATCACAAGAGATTAATGTAAGATAAATACACAACTTGCCATAGACATGCTAATTATGCAAACTGATACCTGCCTGACATGCTCTTATAGAGAAGATTAAACTTGATGGTTTAATCGGTCTTTCATTAAAATTCTAAATAACTTTACTCCGATTTGCTTTGACTTTGGGTTTCAGCTTGACATATGTTTTGTTTCATATCTATTAAACATACAGACACGGAGCTAAAAGAAAGTGAAAAAAATTCACTCATCCACTCATTCTTTTACAAGAATGCAAAGCATCTCACTGCTTATTTACAGAAGAAAAGAGGTAAGTACTCACAAATATGGCCAGGTTAAACAAAACCATCATGACCTTCAGGAATGAAAAGCAGCTCATTTTGATAGCTGTAAAAAAACAAATAGTGAACTTAACTAACAGCAAGTCAAGAAAATTTTAGAGAACTAAACCCAGCCGATATTCAAGAATATGGACACAAATTTCAACTTATGGTCTGGTAATTTACAAAGTCCCAGTGTGACATTTAAAGGGGTTTCTTTGAGGATGAATGCCTATTCTGAATTTTAGTATTATATGGAGATTTTTGGGCAATATTTGGGTAAGGGGATTACGTATTGATCTAAAAGCAGGGATGAGTGTTGGCCTGATTATCACATCACTTCCATCTGGAGCCACATTAACCAAAATTTTAGAAGCTGAGCTCCAACATATGGAACTCTGGTCTAGATTAAAATCTTTTTACACACTCTTAAGACCAATATTCATTTAGAGAGAAGTGTCACATTCTTTTGAGCACTGGAAAGACATGATAAATTAAAAGGAAACAATAAGAAAAAACCCAGCAGACTTTATCCACTAGTCTTTTTTCCTTCACCTGATGGCTTTCATAGCAGAATCCAGTTGATGCCATTGTTCCAGGGCAGCACTGACATTATCAGCATTGGAAAGAGCTCAACCCTCACTTCTTGCAGTAACCCAGATTAAAATATCCCGAAAAGACTCTTGTCTAGCCTCCTCTTGACCTTCAATATTTGGTTCAACACCGAATTGTTCTTATTGTTAGGATATTTTCATCCAACTTTTAGTTGGAATTGCCTGTCTAGTAACTTAAATCTAGGATTCGTAACAGCAGGCTTCGCCTTGTTCAAGTATTATTACATCACCTGTATCTTCTAAGTTTAAGGTTAAATTTTCCCAGTTCCACGGATCTCTGTTTTTAGCACTTAATTTCTAGTCTCCTGATCATCCTTGTTGCCTTTCCTTAAACCTGTTCCAGTTTGTCTGACTGGTGCAGGAACTGACCAGTATAGAAATAAAACAGAACTATTCAAATCAAATCAAATAATTTTTTCCTATAATCTAGAAACTATCATTATAAAGTCTAAAACAACATTTGACTTTTTACACTAGTAGCATCAACACATTATTGATTCATAGTCAGTTGCTGATCAACTATCGTGTCAATTTTTTTTCCACAAGTTAAATCACTGAATCTCCGGTTGCATTAATGGAAGTGACAAAGTGGTCTGGTGTCATAAGTTCTGTTCCCCCTACATCCTCACATTCAGTAGCCATGGTGTTACTACAAATGAATATTCTAGAGTTGATTTTTAAACCTTTGTATCACTTGATTGATATACTAATATTGCAACACAACAAAACTAAAGACAAAAATTATATATAATATCAGAGTAAATAGCACGGATAGAAGGCAATTAAAAACAACAGACAAATCCTTTTGTTTTAAAGAAACAAACATTAAATAATCCTTACTTCCTTTTACTAATGTCAAATTAAAAGGTGAAGCTAATTCTTATGCACACCAATCTTCTTTTTCAAATATGTAATAATCTTTACAAACAAAGATTCTTGATCAAAAGTTCATGAATACACAAGAAACTTACCTTTAAGGGCACCAAGTAACTCCAAAATCAACAAATCTAATTTTCTTTACAGTTGACAAAGCAGTCAACCCTTAAGTAATATGAAGAAATTGTTTCAGCCTATAAGAAGAATCTTTTCAAAACTTTTCAGCTAAAGCCAATCAAATCTCCGGAAGAACCAAGGCCACACCTCAGCAATTTATTTCTTTTTAAAAAAATCCATAGGACTACTAATCCATGTTCCTTTACTCTTTACTGCTCCCTTGTGGTTATAGGTGAGTGGTTTCTTTTTTAGCTTTACAGGTAGTTCGAATAATTTTGGCTATGTGTATAATAGACAAGAGTGTGCATGAAGGAGTTGAAGACAAAGTCTTTGGAAGTAGGCATGTCTTTGTTTCATGCAGAAGAAATTAAAACTGACACTATAGTGTTGCTTGGTTTCCAATAGTGGAGATAATAAGAGGGACCCAGGCAGCACAGCAGGATGGTCTGTTCTGTGTAATCCGGCTGGCCATTTAGTGCTGTCATCTCATTTCCAGTCATAACACTGTTGCTTCCAGTCCCCCAAACTTCAAGACATCAAACAACATTCCATCCAAGCTTAATGTATATGCATGTTCCCTTCACCTGAAAGCCAATTGCAAAATAAAGAAATGCTTGGCCAAAAAAAAAAGTTCTTAAAAAATTTGAGTGGGAGGGAGGTAGCCATGTGTTACTCTTGACAGGATGCATGTACGGCAACCATTTTGGTAGCTTCCTCTGTCTTTCTCCTGAGATCACAACTCAGATAGCCTGGGATTCTCTTGGCAACTAGGAATTCTTAAGGGTTACACATTATGGCTGCTGGTGGCCAGAAGAAGATCTGCACCCATCAAGGATGGTTATTTAATGGTGTTTTGAAGTGTGGGCTGATGAGGCTGGATCTGCCTCCTGTCTTCTGATAAGGAATGAGGATGGGGGAAGATTCTGCCTGCCAGGCCTGCTGAGTATGAGGTGTCAATGCTGTTCAGTTGAGGTGCCAACTATGCGGTGGCTTAGGCTTAGGGAGGGTGGGCAGGGCTGGTAGTTGGATCAGACTGGCTCAGTTCTGGACGTCTTGCTCAGCAGTTATTTTTCTCAGACTAAAAAGAGAAGAACCTGGAACCAACATCTGGATATTTTAACTGCATTAAAAATAAATTGAAATAATATACTACAGAATCTCTCATTGGCTTCTTTTCCAACTGACAAAAGATTTTCTCCCTCTATTGAAATAAATGACATTTTTCTTTCCTGAAATTATTTCCAGATGAGGCAATGATTGATTAATTGCCATGCCCCAATATGTAATTTTATGGGAGGTTCAGGCATCATCCTTATCCTCATCATCTATTTGTGGTTTTTCTTCTCATTTTATCTTATTTTCCTTGAGGGGGAAAAAAATCTATTCAGGAGAAATATGTAGAATAGCTGCACACTGACCTTTGACTATTAGAGCTTTTCTTTGCTTGCATTTAATTACAGCACAAATATACACAAGCAACCTCTTTTTTCTCCTCTTCTTCATGACATTGTCTTATTTGATTCCCAGACAGACAGACTCATTTAGTGACCACAATTGGGACTGGAAAGACAATCTTAAGTGTAGCAGTCACTAAATGAAATTATTGTATACTTGGTTCAGTAGGCATTGAGGAGTCAAGTTGTAAAGACGATAACAGGTTTATTGTAGACAAACGAATACATACTATCCAACAAGCAGAATCACGATAGAAGCCAGCAGTACTGCTGCGCATCAGGCTTTTATACAGAATGGCCCCTAGGTGGCAGCCAATAGGCAATTAGACATTTTCCCGGGGTAGCAACCCCCTGGAGACAGGCAGTCTGGACCTGCTCAGATTTCAACTACTTTAGGGCAATGACTAAGCAGAACAACGTTAAGCTTAATACATTACAGAAATCATGACTGTGCTTTAGCTTTCCTTTGCTTCACACGCTTTGAAAGGTCATAAAAACAAGAATTGGTCCCATATACTTTTTCATTACCATTGTAACTGCAAACAGTTGCTAAACGAGGACTACCTGTACCTGAAGCAGCCTTAAGCTTACATTCTTGTTTCAAAATTCACTGTACCAATACTATTGTTGTCTTCCCATTCCAACACAAACTTTACAGTGGATGGCAATTTGACACACTTTATCAATCAATCTGTTTGTGGCACAGCTAAGTAACTATCAGAGGTAAGATCAGACTATAGGCATATGCTTTCTGCTTTCTGGTCTCTGACTTCCAGGGAATTTCTATAATGAATTCTTCTTCTGTAGCCTCCAGGTCACCTGCAACAGTTTCATTTTTAACAAAAATTAAAAGTGGGATGTAAATAACAGGAATTGTAGACATTTTGAAGAATATTAACCTGCCAAATTTAAAACAATTACCTTGAAGGGTTTCAACACAACGCATACCTTTTGAAATCCCCATACAAGTTTTAAGACCCAGATAACAAGTACTGAATGGAGAACGGAGAGCACAGCAACATATAATTTATCCAGCAAAAAATTTAAATTGCATGGTCTTTGCAGGTGCGAATAGTGTTCTTCTTCAAATTAAAGGGGGGGGGATCATGAATGAATAAAAGGCCATCTCTTGCCTTTTGTATGCCATACCTCTCAATGAAGATAAAGAATATTCCAATATTTTGCTGCCCCTGATCACTTGAGCCTGGAGACTGCCAAGAGGATGGGCCTGTTTAAATAGCAAATGCCTCATCTCTGGTTTCAATTAATTACCTTGCTGGGTCAGACACATTGGCAGATTTGACCCCTTCTAGCCAGGATTCAAAGGAATCCCTATTAACTTTCACCTTTTAAAAAAATCAATGTTTTTTTTAACTATGTGCATCTTTTGAGCAACTATTAATAGTCTTATGATTTTTACAAATATGCTGCCATCTAGAGGTCAAAACATTTCTCATTCTCTACAAAGAACAAGGGCTGCAACAATTTAGGTAGGTTCTACTAATTTTTCTTCACATGTTCCGTTTGCATCCATTTATTTATTAATTAATTATATTTATATCCCGTCCTTCTCCCAAAGGACTCAGGGCGGCTTACAGGCAATTAAAACACGAAATACATATACATTAAAACATAATTAAAAGAATTAAATAG
>JANHFO010003882.1:78503-90292 GCA_032468095.1 Pareas carinatus
AATAGAAGTAGAACGACTGTGGCAAAAGAAAGCAAAAATAGTACCAATAGTACCAATAGTAATAGGCACCTTGAATACAATTTTAAAACATCTGGAGCACCAGCAACAATGACAAATCAACATCAGCCAATTGCAAAAGGCAGCATTATTTAGAATAGCTTAGAACCTTTAACACCATCAAACAATATCTGCCTATTGCAGGTCCTTGAAAAGGACTCAGTAGGTAGATAAAATGCCAAACTCAGTCTAAACATCTGGCAGACTGTGCGATGAATAGTGAGTGATACAGTGAGCAAATCCATGCTCCAACTAATGCTCCATTACTCTCCTCCATACCATACCAAAACAAATGTAGTAGTCCTTGATATACAACCATAATGGATCTTGTCTATTACAGCATGGCCATGTGTCATAATAGTCATAAAATGGATTAATCACAATGTTTTAAATGGCAGTCACTAAGCAAACATGGTGATTAGTGCATATGTCACTATCATTAAGTGAACATGGCAGTCATAAGGGCAAATCCATAGTTCTCTTGGTTTTGCCAAACCTGGAAGTAAATATAGTTTACTATTGACAAAATCATCATAAAACATGCTTGCGTGACCACGGGACACTGAAAATAGCCATAAATGCAGCCATGTTGCCAAGCACACAAAGGTCAGTCACATGACTATGAGGGGAACATGACTATCTGAACTTCGGATCTGGATCGTAAATCTCCTTTTTCATGTAAGTCATTACTTTGAGCAGTTGCTAATCAACTGGTCATAAGTTGACTGCCTGTACATTTCTACCCCATAATCCATGTTTCCAGTGGATACTGCACCTGGCTATTAAGCAATCATTCCTTCTGTATTAAAAGGTCTGTAGATGGTGAGGATACTGTTATGATTTGACAGTGTATAGGATTTGATGAATCACAACTAAAGTAGTTGAAGCCTAAGTAGGCCCAGACTGACTGCATGACCTCTTTGTATGAGAAATTACAGATTGTCAATTGGTTGCCACCTAGTGATCACATGTATAAATAGTTGCTGCGCAGCAGAGATTACTGACTTCGTCCCGGGCTTCTGACTGTATGGTTGTTATTGCTATGCCTATAATAAACCTGTTTCTGATTGCAACCTCCAACTCTTCAATGCCTCACAGAACCCAGAATACAACAGATACTATATCAAGTCATCAATTTTACAGCAGGTGCATTTCCCAACGCTTTGCACCATAGTTGTAAACTGCAGTAACTACCCATTGTAAATAAGACACATTGCTATTCTATAATACATTAAGCCAGTTTTCCCTTTTAAAAATCCTAAGTAGCGGAAATTCAGGAGTGGGAAAGGGATGAGGAGATGATTATTTCAGTGGAAAATGCATACAAGATCTACAGGACTTCATTTCACTCTTGCCTTTGTGGGTGTGTGAGAGAGATTTAGGTATGACCACAAATAACCCAAAAAATGTGGAATCACAAAGGTGATTTGATAGTTCAATGTCCCTGTTTAAATGTATTTTTTATGTAATTTTATAAAAAGTAGAGATAATAAGAGAAAACACAACCTATTTCAAACTAGTCATACACTTAAAGAATGCTAAATAATACAAGCTAAAAACAGTGTGTCCAATCACACTTGGTCAATAAAGTGACCAATATTCTATTCTATAAAAATGCCTATGGATCTGGGAAGGATTTTAAAAGATTGCTAAACTATTAGGCATCAATTATTCTGCTATTTGGAAGATCATTTATGAGGGGAGAAAATTTGAAATGACTGACAACTTGGCAGGCTAGGCTGTCTCAGTAACTTCAGCCCAAGAACAGAATGCAAGATACCAAAAGTATTTTAAAACCTCAGAATTTAATCACACAACCTACAGGTAGCTCTCACCACTATTCATGTCAAAGTGCATGAATCTACCATTCGAAAGAAACTGCACAGATTAGATCTCCATGGGAAATATACTAAGAATAAACCTTTGCTGTCAAGGAAAAACATCAAGATAAAGGCTAAAGTTTGGTCATGTACACTTAGTCAAAGAGCAGGACTTCTGGAACAATATGCTTTGGAGAAACAAGGCAAAGAGAGTTATTTGAACAAAAAACCAAATAGAGTTAGATAACCAATGCGTTGTTTGGCAAAAACCTAAGGCAGTATTTCACCAGAACGGATACCAGCTGTGATGTATGGGGTGTTAGAAATGTTATATTTTGGGACTGCTTTGCTACATCAGGACCTGGGAAGTTCACCATCATAGAATCCACTATGAATTCTTCATTGTATAAGAGGCTGCTTGAGGATAAAGTCAAACCACCTGTAAGAAGACTGAAAGTCAACCAAAAGTGGATCTTGCAAAATGACAATGATCCTAAAGCTTTCAGTAAATTCATCATGAGATGACCAAGTCAAAGCCTGGATCCAGATCTCATTGAGATGCTGGCAGCACATTCCAGAGAAATGCCTAGATTAAGAGATGAACAAGTGATAAAGTGATGGGAGAAGAGGTTCAGAGTAATCACACCCTAGAATCTCCCAGGGTATATCTATTAGGTTAGGAGGTTATAGCTTTAGTCTGGCAAGATTCCATCTATTAGATTTAAGAAAATAAAGCACTGAACTTGATTGGATCTCACTGTGTCATCTTTGGGTTTAGGCCAACACCTGAGATGCTTAGGACATTTTTATGAGGCACCTGGCTTTTTTCTGATTACAGAAGGGAGTGCACTACTCCCTTTTGCCCTTGGGGCTATGCAGGCCTGTCACTAAGCAGCACACTTTTTTATTACAGCAAGAAGTTTTTTGCAAGTCAGCAAAGAAAGAAAGGAAGTTTCAGATGGCCATTTCTAGCTTATTTGCCTTCATCAGCAAGACATACCCTTTCTTCTTAACCCAGGCCTGGAGCAATATGGAGGGGTGTTCTGTTACACAGATGTGCTCTCAGGTTCAGCTTATGGCTACTCACTCCCACACTCAGTTCCAAATCAACTAAACACTGAGGCACAAATGGTTCTTTAAAAATACACAGAGACCCAGTCAATTTAAAATAACAACAAACTTTTACTGATTATTTTTGCTCTCTCTCACATACATACATACTCACACATCCACACTTAACCAGTGTGCACTCCTAGTCTGCCAAGCCCAAGAAACTGCCAAGTCTGGAATCCTGTTCAAAAAAAGAACCTGGGCAGGCTTTAGGACCTCTTTTTATCCCTCAGAGTTTAAAAAGAGGGGCTTCCATTCAACCTCCAGCTCCTTTGTCCTAGAAGCCTGTGGAGGGGCTTGCCATGTGCTGGATCTCCTTTGTCCCTTAACAAATTTCCTGGTTTTTGTCCACCTTGCTTATGTAGCCTTGCCCCTGCTAGGTGTGGTGGTGGGTACTTCTAGGTCTTTGGCCTAGTCTCACAGTTCCCAAGTGAGCGTGCACAAATTAATGACATTTCAGCTTGCTTAGAGGGGAAGGCCATGGACTGGTTGGTGAGCTTGTACAACTGGGTTGTCCCTGAAATGTTGGCTTTAGATGCATTTATGCAGGCCCTACACTATAGGTTCAAAACCCCCATGAGAGCAATGAGGGCTGAACTCAAACTTCATCCCCTCAGACAAGGGAGGGATTCTGTGGACAAATATATCCAAGAGTTCCAACAGGTAGCCTCACACATAAAAGATATGCTGATGGACCAGTTTCAAGTGGGTTTGAACAGAGTTATTATGGACTGTTACCTATTGAGAGACACCCTGCAGGAGTGGTTCCAGTCAACTTCAGAGATTGAGTTGCAGCTAATAAAATATGGTGGGGCTCAACCCCTAGCTGAGAGGAGAACCCAAAATTGCCTGAGATCCGATCGGCCCTTCCTAGGGGAAGAATTCTACAATGTGAATCATGGACAGGAACCCCCAGGCTACTACAACTGTTTCTAGTGTGGGAAGGAGGGTCTCTATGTTCCGGAATGCCAAGTGACTTGGATCTGTCCACCTGCACCTCATCTTCCCCCCATGATGGGAAGCCAGTTATTAAGAAAAAATCTGAAAGTGCCAAGATCACACAACAGATTGACCTCCTGCAACTCACAGAAGAAGAAGGGGCTCTGGTGGAGGAGATGCGGCATGTCGCCTATTACAAGAGTAACAGTGACGGTGAGGACAACCCAATGGTGAGTGATCCTATGCCCCCATTTTTTGTTACTGTTGACATTAAGGTCCCTACTTCTTGGAGAATGAGGCTGATAAAGGCACAATTGAACCCCGAATGTACCTGTTGTTGCATTAATTTCAAAACTGCTGAAACCCTGGAGCTTTGCCTTAGGACTTTTAAAGTTCCTGTCAATTTTTAACAGGTGATCTGGACTATTTTGGGGAGGGGAAGATCTGCTACATCTTTGACAGAGCCTTTGACAATGAACTATGGGCCTCACACATTGTGATTCATTGTGGTTCCTGATTTGCAGGAAGATGTGATATTAGGGTTAACATGGTTCAGGAAGTGGGATCCTCGAATTTATTGGTCAAAGGACACATGGGTCCCTGAGGATCCGAAAAACAGTCCTGCCAAGGACCTAAGGACTTCTAAGAGTGAAGAAACACCATTTCTTTTGGCAATAGGGGAGGGGGGAAGAATAATTGAATTGTGCGAAAGTTTAACGTGTTGACTTATATAGCCAGCTGTATTATCTATCATGTGCCATTCTTCATGACAATGCACTGGATTGTTCTGGTTACAGGATGATGCACCCAGGACTAGTGAGAGTGACTAAAGAAAAGAACTTTGAAAAGAAACTGTTTTTGTTTTGGCTCGATAGAGTCGTCTTCCGGCGTCTTTGTTAGCCTGTTGTTACCTCGCTAATAAATCAAGGAACTATTACAATGGATTACTGTCTCAGTTACTTTGAAGGAGAGAAATACGGGAACCCTGACATTTTGAACCTAGTCTGGATTACATGCTAGGGCCAATGATGGTGAACCACAGTGGGCACGCAGAGCCCTTTCTGTTGACACACAAGCCAGTGTGCCGGGTGATGACATCACAGGGCCCTGCACATGCTCAGAAAGAGAATAGCAGCACCAGGCAATGACATCACAAGCCGCAACTCTTTAGCTGTAACTCGTCCAGTCACTCAGCACCTAAAAGGTTAATCATCACTGAGCTAGGCTAATATCTTAGCCATTGAGTCATAGGTTCTTCCTCACTCTGACAGCTTGCTCCAGGGGATCTATTGGGATTTTTTATGAGGCACCTGGCTTTTTTCTGATTTCAGAAGGAAATACGCTACTCCCTTTTACCCTTCCACCCCAACCTAAAGGCTATCTGGGCCTGTCGCTAAGCAACACACTTTTTTTATTACCTGAGATGCTTACTTCAAAATATATGAAACTGATGAATCTTAACTCTTTGTTGTAAAAAACAAATTCTTTAAATACTGAAGTAAAAAAAATAATGTTGGGCTTAGGCACAGGGACTGGAATAACAAGGGGATATTGCACCATGTGGTGATGACTTCACTATACACATGTTGTCATTTTGGTTCCATTGTAGTTTGCTAGAGGCAGGGCTTCGTTATCACATATCCTATCAAATCTTTGAAATATATTCTTTTGAGGTTGGAATTATCATGAGGTTCAGATATATGCCCAAACACATCTTATGTAATACATACATGCAAAGCTAAACAGCTCTTCCTGGTAAGGGATTTTGCATAATTTCAGGACTGATAGCTGCACGTCTACAATTTTCTTGAAAATAACTTCATACTGCCCTTTTTCAGATTTGTTTGCCTCCCCCCAACTTCCTAGACTAATCAACATGTCAGAATTTCCAGGTGCTAACCATCACTGGCTTTGCTTACTTCCAAGATCAGCCATTATCAGTCACATGCTGCTACCATCTGCTACCAGAATATCTAAATAAGATTTGAAGTCATTCCGCATCCCACCAAACGGTTACTCAATTTGCCTCTGACTAAAAGGGAGGAAGTAAGCTGTCAGAAGATTAACATGGATAACGCTCTGACTGGCCTGCAGTTTTGGCTACCAGAAAGAACACAATGAATGACTAAAACAAGAACTGTACCCTTTAATAGTGATTGCGACTAATTACTATTAGTATCGCTGTGTATTAACAGTGACATCCTATATTGGTCTATTCAGAAATGGAGCCATGATATAATTTAAAAAGTATGGAATATAATTTCAGAATTTCTACAGAAACCTATGTTTCATGAAACTCTTTCCAAGGCATGCAGCCTCTCTTCCAAGTTTGCATTGAGTCTAAAAATCATGGCGATGTGTCATGACTGTGGTGGGCTGCAGATTTAATCAGAATCAGATTCTCTATTGTGACTAAGAGGGTGGATGAGATGGAAGTGTTGATTTCCATGGGAGTGTTTTCACTTACGCCAGCACTGTGTAGGTATAATATGGTGCTGTCATTAGGATCAAACTGACTCTAGCAAGCAGAGAATGTCTATATCTGATTTCCTCTCCTGCATCATGCTCCAAAATTCACCCAACTATTCCCATTTCATAAATAGCTTTCTTAGTGCAAAGTTATTTATATAGCAGCAGGTGTATACATTCAACTCTCTCTCTCTCTCTCTCCACATATACGCTTTTTCCTAGAGGCTTAACCGGATGACCAGATTGTTCTATTAGAACCATAAGGAGTGTTGTCCTGATAAGTACAGGAAAGAGTTAAATATGTGAAAAAAGAAGACGGGTTTGGAGGGGAAGTTGTGAAAGACAGAATTTGTCTTTGAGCAGATTTCTGTTTAAAATTGGAAAGGAAATAGGAGTATATTTACTAATGGCGAATGGAACTGGAAAGCTTCAAATCCAAATGTGGGTGTCATGTCACGCTGCTGTGCTTTAAGAGATTTTTCCTGCAGCTCTTTCTTCTCTTTTGCCACCTTTTCTATCTAAACATCTTCCCAGGTTACTGAAAAGTAACACTGAGCTCCTAGAGAACCACCCTGTTTTTGTATGAATCACGCCACAACTTCTCTGCTTCAGCCCCTGTTTTATTTCTAATGGATGGCAAAGGTTTAATATCATTTCCTGCCTGGCTTGAGTCAGCTGAATTCCATGGCTCACAGCCTCCATGCATCCTATGAAGGAAAGGAAATACACCAGAGATGCCTGTTTTCCTGCTCCATTTCTTGGACTTTTCCCAGCACATTGATCCTCCCCCTTTGGAAGAGCCATGCAGAAATAGCAGCTAATATTAAGAAAGAGATTAATTTGTTTCCCTCCCCCCCAAAAATCCACCCACAACCTCTTTCTTCTTACTTTCACAGAGGTCTAATATACACATAAAACACTATACCTTCTTGTTAGCTAGTTACCTTCTCTTATTTCCTTTTTCTTCTGACCTGACTGAAAGATTCTACTGCTTTGGTGATTCTGAAGGTTTCTGGGTTTGCTTTTTTTAATGTATTTTTCCAACCCAACAAGATGTCGGAAAGAGATTGTGTAACAGGGTTCTGGGCCTTATGAGAATGGGACTAAATTTGGTATGATGGGAGAAGCGGCCAAAGAAAAGATGGCGTCCAAAATGGCTGCTGGTTGCAGAGGGGAAAAAAAGTGCCAGAACAGGATTCCCTTAGTGCAACTGAATGGCAGTTTGGAACATTGTCATCTTTAATATTCTAAGCCATTTTCATTCCAGGTCATGTGAGCCAGAGTGGTACATATGAAGCCTGTCTTCAGGACACATATGTGCACAAATATTGACACAGCACTGACTCCTTATTTCTCCACTTAAAACCAGTCCCATGGATTTAAAACAGCCACCTAACCTCCAACATGTCTATAGTCTATATATCTTAACGTTGGTTTAAATTTAGAATTTTCATGTCCAAGTATAATTTAAAGCAAATTAAATTCAGCATTTCATTTCCCTGAAAGACACCGTCCTTCTGCAAGTTCTCCTATTTGCCTCTTTTGTGTGCTTGTAAAATGCAGCATTTCAAAACCTGATATTCAGTGTGGCTTGCATAACACAGTCACATTTCAGCTTTCTGTGTTGTGTGAGAACCTAGAATTATGGTCATATGTCATTGAGATCATAAGTTGAGGCATCACGTGACCAGATTCAAAGTTACATACTATGGTTGTTAAGCAACCCAGCTGTCGTTAAGTGAATCCATTTTCCCCAATAGGTGGGCTGTTGTTTTTTTGCCAGAAACTGAAAATAAATGCTGGAAACTGGTAAAGAAACACCCATTGGGGAAATGATGAGTGTCCTAAAAGCGCTTAGGTATTTGTAGTGGCCAAAGAATGTCAAACGGTTCCTATCATCCCTGCCCTTTTCAGGGTGTCAGTTATACAAAGAATACAACTCAACTTGGAGTGTTTCTATCAACTTTTCTCAGTTGATGCCTTCTTACTGTTAAACATGTAGTAAACTGTGAAATCCTTGACTCAAACCACAATCTTTCCCAAGCCTGAATGTGCTGGTTGGAAATTCTGGGTGTTATAGTAATTATATCTCAAGGACATATCTCAAGGGAAAGATTATATTAGATGGACATGGGACATAGGCCAGCTACATTTGGGAGCAATGCCTTAGTCTTAGGAAGTTTTAGGAAGGGAAGGGCAGCTATTGTATAGCCTTGACCAAAGAATGAGGAACACCCCCTATCTGAGATCGTTGTCCTCTTCCACTTAGTGTGCAACTTCAAGAGGGATGCACATGGAGCCAGATCAACTGAATCAATCCTAGAGATTTCAATGAGGTGACAAATGTTGCAGCCAGAGTACTCTCACCTCTATAATGTAATTATTGTGCAGACCTCTTGTAAAGACTTATCTGATATAATGTACCTGAAATCCTTTCAAAGTAGAATCTAACCAGTCTTGTATGGGGAAGTTGGGGCTTTGCATAATGGAAAGTGCCCCAGTGATGCTGCCAACTGTAAGAAGAAGGCCGTTTAGTTAATTTTCCAAGTGAAACCACATCTGAAAATGTCCTGTATCTAAATCAAATTATTTATAGATGTTTTTAAAAAAACAGATATATGCATGCTCACTACAATGATTAGGTAGATCAGTGACACAAGTAGAGATCTAAGATACCATAACTATTATTTCTGACTATTTAAATTGAGGTCCATATGACTATCCTCTGAATATGCATTAAGAAAGAAGGAAGGAGTGCTTCAACAATATTCAAGTTAAGCGTGCTATTTTTTCCAAATAAAGAGTTCACGGCATCTGCACTTTTATTTATGACTGAACAATTGAAAATAGCTCTGTCTTAAAGACCAGCTTTAAAAACTCAATTTTAGATATTTTTGGGAAGCCAAGCACGTTTAAGACTAGGCAACAAAGCCCTGTTTTTTTTTCCCTTGATGATCTGAATGGTAGAAGATAGTGCATTTTTCCTTTTGAAGGTCCTGAAATGTTTCTGGAAGAAAGGCTGCTGCAGTTTGATTTGATTTTAGTTACTGTAGGTCATGGCCAAAGAGCTGCTCGGCTTTAACAAAGCTGTCCCTTAAATCCTAAACAAGGCGGCCCAGCCAGTTCCCTGGAATCCATAACACAGAGGGTGTAATCAAATCAAATTCATCTGTGCTTAGGGCTTATCTCTTCCCACTATATGCAGTTATTTTAAGCTGCTCAGGAAGCAGTACTGCCTTTTCATCTCTTTTTTATTGTGCGTGGGATTTTTGTCTCTCGCTTGACTCACTTCTTCCAAGTTTCATGATGTAAGATACTGCTTTTCATCTGAAACTGGACAATCAGCGGTGTTTGGTACTTTCTGAAAAAGGGAAATTTGACATGCCAATTGTGCTTATTCCGTCTCCCCTCCAACACTTCAAACACCTAGATGTTAATCCATCACCCTGAAGCCCAAAGAACAGAACAGGAGTGAGCAGGATCAGCACAAGCAACAGGATTGTATATGGAGAATCACACCAGGGGGCACAATATATATTTTTTCTGCTATTCTCCGTGTTCACTCCTGCTTTCCACACACTGTTTAGATTAAGCGCTATAGGTCAAGTCAGTCTTATGGAAAGTTAGGTTGTGAAATACATCCTGAGTAGATTCATTTTGTGGAACATTCCAGTGGCTATCTCAGCCCCCCCCCCCCTCCAAATTTGGCACCTGCCATATTGTCAGGAATGTAGCTCGTATGCTGGCAGGAAATTCTGAAAGTTCAGCCCAAACATCTGGAGGGTCCAGCTTGGTAAAGGTTAGTCTACTGTATCACATTTCCAAAAGAAAGCCTACTTAATTTCAAGACACCACATTGTAATATGGACATAATTCCTTAGGCAAATTTATTGCATTGTAAATATGAGTTGAATAGTTCAAACTTTTATGTACTGAAGTGGCTATGGGATTGTTCTGACAGATATTCAACTGACTATTTGGCCAATATATAACATAGGGTTGCCATGCATTCAGCTATGTAGATTTGCAATGCAACAGCAGATATGTATTGATTGGGCATATGCTTGAGCAACAGAAACAGATAAGCCTTTCCAATTGCTCGTTATATTTCCAAGGGCTGCTTTTATTATCCTCCAAAAAGCTATATAGAGTAACACTCAGGTCTGTTCTGTCCAGGGAGCTCAATGGAGGATTTTGAGCCAATCACTGTCTTATAGGCACACTGTTGTGAGGATAACATTGGAAGATAGAATACAATTACATTTCTGTGAGTTAGCTCTACTCATGGTTTATTTAATCTAAAAGGATTTAAACCTGATATTTCTTTTACAAATGTGTGCACATTTTCAGAGGAATTCAAAGTTGGAAGGAATATGTCATGACTCATTGATATTAGTGTTATTTTTCTCAACCCTCTTAATTTCACCTGTTTATTGACTTTTATCATGCATGGGACTGAATGGGTCTCACAAGCTGCTCCATTTTGATTTATTAAAAGAGAGAAAAAACTAGTTGCCAATTCTTTGTGTCACCTGCTTGTGAGAGACTTCTAAATTCCGCTATTTAAACTAGCAGCAAAAATATTGGCACTTAGCTATATCCCTTAAGGGTGGAAGCATATTTCTGGGCAGAGACAGAGCGAGCTCTTGCACGAAAGCATGAATGATGGGATATTAGGCTAACCCTTCATCAGTGCGGAGTATATTCTATTTCTATTTTATAAATTTTTATTGTAATCTAAAACAGTCTTTTAAGAAAACCTTGCCAATAACCTTTTTTCTCTCACTGTCATTTTGGAAATAGACGGTGCTTCGTTAAAAAAAGAAAAGACTATAGTATGGACTGTCTTCCTGAGACATCTGGAGAGCTACAGGGAAGATGTGACTCAGCTAAAGCATCATTAACTTATTATAGATAGCTATAATCTCAGTCTGATAACTTGCAGGAGAATCATGGAAAAGCTGGAGAAGTAATTGGAGAGTGGAGACCTCCAAGGTCAACTCTTCTATTCCAATTGGAATATAGTAATGCAGAGCTGTACCAGCAGGAAGTACATATTGAAATCTTACCTCAGGAAGATGACTCCACAGCAGTTTTATAAATTTGAAACTTAAATGCATTCATACCGCCAAATTTTAATCCAGTGAATAGCCTAATTCACCAGTACTACACTTTGCCAGTGACATATGTATCATACGATGAGCAGTGCTATGAGTTATCCCTGGTGCACTCCATTGCATATGAAGCTGTAACAAAATGAAAGCATTTGGCGGGTGGGTGGGCCAGTCTGCTCAACTCTTCCTCTTCTGCCTGCTACATCACAGACCCTGCGAGGGTGGATGGGAAGCAGATCGGAGGCAGTGCAGGACCCACGCTGTAGCAGACGGAGGAGGA
>JANHFO010003883.1:39631-59790 GCA_032468095.1 Pareas carinatus
GCCATGGTCATCTCACCATGGTCAACTTGCTGTGGTCATTTCATCATGGCCAACTTGCTATCGGACAACTTGCCCCGGGACAACTCATTGCAGACAATTTCACACAGGACAACTCAACACAATCAATATTATTCACCACTGTTTCTTTGACATTATTTCCATTTTTGTCAATGGAAGTTATCCGTCAACAGTGGCGGATAACATTTATCACATTGAATTATCCCACATGAAACTGTCCCATGGCAAGTTGGTTGCAGCAAGTTGGCCACGGTGAGATGATTCTGGCAAGTTTGCCACAAGTTGTCCCACTCTGCACAGCCTCTTCTGACTAGGGCCTTGCATGTTCCTCTAACAGGAGTTGGAAGTTCAGGAGCAGCTCCAAATTGTACACTTACTTTTTTGAGAGAAATTCATGTCCATTCAAATCTATAGATGGGGCATCCTTAACATCTGAAGGAGTGCACCATCCTTGCTAGAATTCAGTCTGAGTCTTCAGTCCATCAAAAACTTTAGGCAGTGGATTAAGACTTTCAATATAATTTCTGCTCAGCCTTGGGTGAAGATAGATATCAGTTGGACTCTCCAAACTGTTACAAAACCTCTCTCAGTGATTTCACATAGACATTAAAAACCATAGGTGAGAGGACTGAATTCTTGGTTACCTAACACTGAAATATCCACTAGTATTTTAGCAGAAAGACATTTCCCCTCTTCTACCAACACCAACAACTTGCTTAGGAATGAGTGGAACCACTGCAGAATTCCTAACATTCACAGGCAGTATAAAACCATGGTTGATAGTGTAGAAAGCCACTGAGAGATCTAACAAGGCCATGTAGGTTCTCACTACAGGCAATCCATAAGAGTGACCAGTTTCTGTCTCATACGTGGGTCTGATTCTCAACTGGAATGGATTTTATATTACTTTGGTTAGTTTGCAAATATGATGTTTCTTTATACAAGTCAGATAACTTTTTTACCCAGTAATGTTCACTTAGATAGCACTTCTCATGTGTCTCATCACCTGTCTAACTGGAGATGGCAAGGACAAATTCTGGAACTTCAGCATATGAATGATGTACTCTGCTGTGATCTCTCTTTTAAAACACTGAGATACAGGAAAATGGGTAGAGTATGCTCCTTAGAATGTAAGGTTGGAATTCGCTACAGTCATACATTACTTGATTTTGAATGTTGTTGTCATAATTTTATTTCATGGTTCATGCTTATTTTATGGTCAATGAACTTCAGAACTGAGACTTCAGTTGTAATATTAGACTTCTTAACTTGCTCATCCTATTCTTATGAATTAGCAATCTAGTGTAAATTGCATTTAAGTTGCTCCATGTGAATTGTTTACAAGTGTTTCCAGAAGTATGGTATACTGGGTAATGAACTGTTTGGAACCAGGAGCTAAATAAAAAAACAACACACACAGAAGTGTGCTGACTTCTTAACTCAAAGTCACTTTATCTGTCAGCAGGCAGATTATTTCTACAATTCCCATATAATTTGACATTTGTATTCTGTTAACTTTTATTCAGTATACTTCATTCACTGATGCGACACTTCCTTTGTCAAGTATATCAAATGAAGTTTATGTGGAAAGAGCTGATTATCATCTCAGGAACTCTTTAAGCAATTATTGTAATCATCAACAAAGAAGATCATTGGAAGGTCAAACTTATCCTAATAATTTGCTTTCAAAGGTAGCTCCACAAAAGAGCTCTTTTCCCTCTCACTTAATGAATTTTGGAATCGCAATCTTTATTTTAAAAAATAAAATGCATTTTCCCCTGATCAGAGCAGATGCCACCAGAAAGAAAAAAATCTAGCTCTCTGATTCACTATTCAGCATGCAAATGCAGGGGGGGCGGCGTGATGGTAATTGGCCTCAAATGCAGCAATGCTTTTGTTGCATACTGGGTTCAATAGTCATAGAATGAGATGGTCTAGGTCAAACAGGAACCCTTTATTTACAAAGCAGGATCATTTGCATCAAGCTGCCTCAACACTCTGTCGTTGTTCAAGTAGACGGAATAGACTGAACGCTGCACTGTGCAATGTGCATGCTTATATACAGTTAGCCACTAGGCGGCAGCCAATAGGCAATCAAGGTTTTCCCAGGGCAATCCCTAGGACCGCAGACATTCTGTCTGGAGGCCTATAGGCTTCACCAACGTTAGCCCAGTGATTCAGCAAGTTCCCGTTAAACACATACACTAATAAGGCTAATACATAACAGTTTTAGACATCGTTTAGTGAGCATCAGTAGTGTTCAGATGTGACAAGGACCGGTATCTCTTCTGTCTTAAAATTGGTATTGTTACTGAAGAAATGGCTGACCACAAACAGAGGACAATTATCTGCAATGAGAACCATTAACAGGGCCTGGTTTTACATACCATGCTAAGTGTTAATAGGATTGGTTTAGGGTAGTCTTAGGATGCTCTGTGAACCCAGCCAATATTATTTATAAATTATGGATTATGGGTTTACCACAATATAAGAGCCCAGGAAACTGTGTTTATTTTCGTAAAGGAAGTCAAAGCTAGGAAGTGCTGCTTCTCAATGGTAACGCTAATGCTTCAGAACAGCCTCTGGGAGGAGACCAGAAGAGCCTCCCCTGCCCTGAATGCTTTCAGGCTGGTGTTCAAAACTAAGCTATTTTGCATTCTGTACCATCTTTTATGTTGCTTATTTTTGTGGTTGATACTTTACCCTAGCATAGATATTTTGGCCTCTGGAGTCTAAGAGTGCTTCAAGCTGCAAGTTTCAATCAACTATTTATTAGATGGTTTGTAATGTTCTGTGACCTGAAAAAACAAATCCCATGGCTTTTTAAATCTTTTGTTTTTGGTACAGTACTTTGCATTTTATCTTTGCTTGAAACCTAATAGTTGGTTTTTAAAAAATCCCACGGACAAGGTTACCAGCTGTCCTACCTGTGCCTCTGGTAGCACTTCCTGGTGAAGACAAGGTTTGGTCTATTTTGCAAATGCAACCAAACCTCAGTTTAAATCCAAATTGTACAAGCTAGGATCTCTTAAGTAAAGACCACCTTCAAAGAAACAAATTGGTGGTCATACTCCATTAACTCAGAGATTCATGCAGCATACTGATAAGTCACGATTCTATGACTTTTTGCTTCTCTGAGAGCACCTCTGATTTAAGTTTTCTTTTCTGGTTGCTTCTGGCTGGAAGGATCTCTCTGGATCAGAAGAAAATATCTCTTTCTTTTAGATGAAGTAGAATTGTTAGCTAGGCCCAGGCCACTGAAGTGATGTGGCTACCCTATTTTGCATACCAGCCCACCCGGGTATATAGTAGAGAGGCATTTGCTGCACGTGGTCCCTCAGTAATAAAATGAAACTTTTACTATTCTGTGATTTCTATTAAGTGCATTTTATTTCATTGTTTTCTTTATTTGGTATTGTCTTCAGGCATTTTGTACATGGCTGGGAATTGTTCGAAGTCTGGTGGTATGAAATTACAATCAGTCCATGAAATAATCAAGGAAATCTATTAAGGGAGCTTTATGTAGCCAAAGGTGTGTGAGAAATGCTTTCCATTTGTTCTTTATATTGTTCTGGCAGGCTCCATTAAATCTCTAAATGATGCACAGTTGACTTGGTAGATATTTGAGATGGGAAAGAATGATAAACTAGATCTAGATGTATTTGCAGTACAGTCACAGTTCATAAAGAATCACTGTTCTCTTTCACAGGTCTGGCACATCCTACTTTTTAATCACTGAATATATTATTTAATCTCACCTTGTCTGACTTTATAGTTTAAGCCATTAATGCCATTTATCAAAATAAATCTTTTCCTCGTTACATAACTAAAATTCATGAAAGTCAAGACTCACTAATGAGATTCAAAATTTCCATGTATGACTCACTTCACTCATTCACTTTGGTTCTTCCTTAAATTGTTCTTGTTCTTTATAGTTGAACTCAGCAAGCAAGCTGAGTTCTGTGCAATGCATACGAACCCTTGGGAATAAAACAGATACTTGAAAGATGATGGAGTGCAGAAATATATCACAACTGAAACAGAATGCAAAAAGGCAAACAATATAACCATCAACTAGCTAAAACAATAAAACCATCACTAAAACAATAATAGTGATATTTTTTTCTATTTTTGAATTCTGAATACATGATAAAAAACCAAAATGGCTGATATCTAGGGTAGCAAAGGAAATGCGTCAAAAATGTAAATAAAATAAAGTATATAAAACTGTATAAAATATAAAATATTCTGTACAATATAAATATATACAAATATGAATACAAATATATTTATATCATTTGTAAAATTCATATAAAATATAGAAAGTGTAAAAAAAGTAAAAAATATCAGATCTAGTTAGTGGGATGGGGCACTGCTAAAATCACTTAAATGATTTGGCTGAGTGAGTTACTGTCTGAATATAAGCTTTGCGACAGAACTTTAAAGCTAAGAATGTTATCCATCTGAGTGAATAAAGGCATGAATTTGTCTTAGTGTTTCTCAATACCTTTATGATGTGTGGACTTCAACTCCTAGTATATTGAATGGAGAACTCTGGGAATTGAAGTCTATATTCATCTTAAAGTTGCTGAGTTGAGAAATACTGCCTTAGATCACATTGTGTAAAATTATGGTCAACAATCAACCACATGTATGCAAGGCATGAATAACATAATAAACTCAATTCATAGTATTTGTTGCTCCAAAAAAATATGAGAGCTGAACTATTGGCATGTAAGTAGGTCACATCTGAGGAACATCCTTGTTTTTCCCCGTTGCCTAATACCGTACAGTCCATTTTCTTTGGAACAAAACTAATTTTGATAAACAGCCAGCAATAACTGAGTCATTCATTGCCAGAGAGAGTACTAGCAATCTGCATTTGGTGATTATGCTCAGAAGAATGGAAACTGGGTCTCCAAAGCAAAACATGGGTGCATTCTTGCCCTTGGGACACATTCAGTTTTCTCTTTCAAAAATATGATCTTCAGCTCATGTGGCTTCAGAGAAATTAAGTGGCTGCTAATCAAAAGATCCATGCATTTTTAAAAAAATTTGCGATAAAGTGGAATTTTGCAAACAAAGGCTTCTGAACCTTCAAAGCAAGGAGAACCTAAGACCTTCATAAGTCAAGGACTAAAGCTCTGCCTGCATATTTGAAATATCTTACTGGTATTTGCTGTTTTCCTTCATTCCAGCTAATGCTATGAAACTCTCACATTCAAAACTGAAATCAAGTTCATGCAAATTTATACTGGAGTTTACAAATGAACACTTCCCTTCATACTTCAGGGAATTTCCTAATTACTCATCATGTAAATCACGTTTCTTGATTGCATATCAGTGAATTACTGGTCACCATTTAACATTCAGTAAGCATTTTTAGCATTCATATAAAAACACCCTTTTCCTGCTTGAACATTTTTTAGGTGTTTAGTCTTGGGACTCTTATTATTTCTAGCCATGTGTCTGAACTGGAGGCAAATTATAGTTCACAGCACTAGAGAGCAACTGGAGTGAGGGAAATCTGGGCAGAAATGTGATCATAATAATCTTTCTAGTAACCACTAAGGGAAGTGCAAAGACAATTTTGAGGAGGGTAATCTCTGCAGGCACATTGTCTGGGTCTACATATTATACTAAACTATATTCCACCTTAGTGCAATGTGTGAACTCAATAAGAAAATGTCCAGGAGATCTACTTTACAGTTGAGGTCCACAGATCATCATGCACAGATGCACATGGGGAATCCTGCTCAATTAAGATTGATGATCTACTTGGGTATTTGCACTGGTATAGCTGCAATGCACCTACAACAAGCAATGTTTCCATTAATTTGTAGATGTTTCTTTTACATGTATTGTTTATTGTGTACATTATCTCTTATATATTTTATCTTGTAAACAACTGAGAGTCCTTAGGGATTTGGCAGTCTGTGTATATGATTAATAAATAAAGACATTGGAGCATCACAAATGGCTCCTCTGGAGAAGTGTTTATTGTTATTCCTCTTAAGGCTGCAAGAAAATAGTTGTTTGTTCACCGCTCCTGGCTCTGCTTGAGGATGTGGGGACAATGTCCTGCTAGTTGCCTCTTCATACCCATGTATGTCAGCTAACCACAGAAAATAATTTTTGCACTAAATTGGCTGTGACCAACCAAGGGGATAAGCAGGAGATGGCCTGTACTCCTAACATCTTGTGAAACAAGGCAATTTGTAAGATGTAAAAATGGCTTTACTTGCTTTCTCTTGTGCTCATGGAACGGTGCATTTCCATACTGGCCAAGACAATTGAGAAATCAATTCAACTCTTAGCATATTGAATACAGTCTCAAGGCCGATCAATCCACTGCACATTTGAGTCCTATCTTATTATTAAAGGCTGCACGATTGGCCAGGTTTCAGTTGCTTCACAATAAGTGAACGTGTGTCAGATTAACGTAGGGCTATTTTTAACACTAGATTGTGGCAAGGCTATGATTCCTATGTTTGTATGCCAGATCCCTTCTCCATGGCCAACTCTGTAGTGCTGCACGTCATTGTTCCAACCTACTTCTACTGCTTTTGTTAATTAAGAGTAATGCCAACAAGCTATAATCCTAACAGCACCCAATCTTACCAAAGAGATCACTCAGTGGTCATTCTCTGGCATCATAATCTAGCACCCTAAAAGGCAAAAGCTTACCTTTAAAACATTTTTAAGAGACACATACCTGAATTAATGAACTTTTCAGGGGAAAACATATTCTTTAATACTAATTGTAATTTTGCATTTATGTAAAAAGCCTATCTGTCACTATGTGCCTACATAAAAGTAAGCCTAGGGGTTCCTGGTCATGAACCCAGTGCCACTGTGACCACTTTCCCCTTTTAATATGACCACTTCTGCTGTTGTGGGAAGGGCACTTTTTTGTACCTTCAGTTCATTAAATGGAGGTTTATCAAGGTTTTACTGAAGGTCATGTTCATCTTGCAGACAAATCATGTGATTTAGACCAGTGGCCGGCTATCTATGAGCCCCGGCCCACTGGTGGGCCGCCAGATCTGGGTGGGCCGCCACGGGTCTGCTCGCCCACCAGGAGTGCCTGTACTTCAGCCAGCACAGCACCTGAAGATTGACCAGTGCTGTGTCCGGAGGTCCAGAGATCAATCTGAGGGGCTCTGGGAGGCCTGGTGATTGGCCCGTGGGGCGCCGGGAGGCCTCTAATTCAACCTGCAGGCTGATCTCTAGGCCTCTGGGTGCCCTGCGGATTGATCTCTGGGCACCCGCGGGGTGCCGGGAGGCTTCTAATTCGGCCCGCGGACCAATTTCCAGGCCTCTGGGTTGCCCATGCATTGATTTCTGGGCATGCACAGGTGGCTGGGAGGCTTCTAATTCGGCCTATGGACTGATCTTCAAGTATCTGGGCGCCCTGCAGATCAATCTCTGGGCGCCCTTTGGGCACCGGGAGGCTTCAATTTGACCCATAGTCTAAATCAGTGGTTGCCAACCTTTTTGACCTCCGGGACCACCAAATTCACAATTTGAAATTCCGAGGCCCACCAATATGAATTTTTTTTAAAGGTACATACATTTGTAAAATAATAGTCAGAGAACTTCCATTTTATTAATATAAAAGGCACTTATTTAATATAACAAAATTTAAAAAGCTTATTTAATTGTAACAAAAATTATAGAGATTGAAGAGAGAATGAGAGAAAGAGATAGAGAATGAGAGACAAAGTGAGAGAAAGAATGAGAGACAAAGACAGACAGACAGAAACAGAATGACAGAGAGAGAGAATGAGAGAAAGCGAGCGAGAGAGAAAGACAAAGACACACACACACACACACACACAGACATACTGCTCTAGCTACACTCCTCCTCACTTGCACGGCGGCTCAGCCAAGCTCTGGGACCCGCTGCTGCATGAGTTGATCTGCCTTACTCTAGGCACCTCGTGGGTCGATCTCCAGGCATCTGTGGGGCGAATTATGAGTCTCCAGGTGCCCCGCAGGTTGGTCTCCAGGCACCAGCACAGCTCCCGGAGGCCTCTAGTTCACCCCGCAGGTGCCCAGAGATCGATCCATGGAACGCCCCAAGGCCTGGAGATTGGTCTACAGGCCGAATTAGAAGTCTCCTGGCTCCCTGTGGGAGCCCAGAAATCAATGTGTGGTGTGCCCAGAGGCCTGGAGATCAGCCTGCAGGTTGAATTAGAGGCCTCCCGGTGCCCTGCGGGCCAATCTCCAGGCCACCCAGAGCCCCTCGAATTGGTCTCTGGGCCTCTGGACACAGCACCGGTCAATCTTCAGGAGCTGCACTGGCCAAAGTACAGGTACTCCTGGCGGCCGAGCAGATCCCTGGCAGCCTTCCCAGATCTTCTGGCGGCCTACCAGTGGACCGTGGCCCACAGGTTGGCGACCACTGATTTAGACAACAAAATAGCAGATACCAGAGTGCTAATTCTTGCTTTTAGTTTTCGAGAAAAGAACTATGATTGCTTGCGTAAGAAATCCTACATCTGGAAGCATCCATATATTATTGTACACAATTTGTTTACTTCTGTGCCCGCCCCCAATTTGTTATTGTCACTAAAAGAACACTACATGGCTGCAATCAGCTCCGTTAAACAATAACATTGTAAAAACTAGAGAAACATTGTAGTGATCCAGCAAAATGTGCAGTGATGTCATTCTTAAAAACTCCAGTTCGGCTGAAAAAGTTTGGGTCTATTAACATCTTGAATTACAAAGCATTGGAATTGTACATTTCAGTTCTCCAGTTGGTTTAGAAAGATTTTTCATTCTCAAGGAGATCAGTGTGTTCAACACAATGGATATCTTAAAAAAGGAAAGAATAACAACTTGATTTACAGTTTAAGACATGGCCTTGATTTCAGAGGCATCACTCCGGGTCTGGCCTCTTGTTACAAAAATGTAAACATTTGCCCGTCCCCCACAAAAAAGCTCAAACCTTTCTAAGAATCGTAGTCAGTTAGGTGAAAGCCAAACTACCAGAAAGTGTGAGAATAGCAGTGTAATATATTGAAAGTAAGATTTGTCTTAAATATGTAGATAACTAGGATCTGACTTAACCTAGCAACAGTGATGTCCAACTGCAGAAGTATGTAGACTTCCTTACATTCTGGATAAGTAAAGTACAAACTGTTAAAAGAGAAAACAATGTTAACCAGACATAGCAATAGCAGTTAGACTTATATACCGCTTCACAATACTTTATAGCCCTCTCTAAACGGTTTACAGAAATCAGTATATTGCCCCCAACAATCTGGGTCCTCATTTGACTGACCTCGGACGGATGGAAGGCTGAGTCAACCTTGAGCTAGTGGGACTCGAACTGCTGAACTTAGTGGCAGCCGACTGTTAACAGAAGTAGAATGCAGAAGTAGAATGCAGTACTGCACTCTAACCACTGCGCCACCAAAGCTCACTGACAGCTCACATGGCAGCGAGCAAGGCGCTCCCTGGAAGATAGCATGAGGAGGGCCTTCAGCTGCGGGGGGCCATCGGCAGCAATGGGGGAATCAGCGGGGGCTATGGTGGGGATCCGCAGTGGGGGTCCTCAGGGATTGTGGGGGGGCACAGAGGGTTGATCGAGGTCTTCAGGGGGGATGGGGGGAGGGTGGTCCGCAGTGGCTCCGGTGGCAGTGGCCCACAATGAAATTGGGCCTGACACCACTGCCCTAGGGCAAAACTAGGGAGAGATTAATCAGATTAGTTCTCCTTGGAATGAACTGTTTGTCTACTGAATCTAAACTTAAGTAACATTTAAACAGGTTTCCTTATAGAATATTTGATTAAGGACTTAAATGAGTTTGGGGCTTTAGCAGGCTTAGAAACAAACAGAAAACAACAATGTTTGTTAAGAATATGATCTCTCATATTCTTAGTTGGCTTTTAAGATGGAGAAAAAGGTGAAATACATTGGGATTACATTGACATATACAGATTTTAAATTGTTTTAAAATGACTGCGGTGGCCCAATTCGTAGAGGCTGGTTTGGGATAAGGAAAAAGGCTGAGTTCAAATGATTCAGGATCACAGAACATGGAAAAAATTGCAAAGAGAGCAATAGAAATGGGGGCAATCTTAGGAATTACGATTCCCAATATTTGCTATAACCTTTTATTTAACGCTTCACGAAGCCATGATGCATTCATTCAGCTCCATATCCTTTTTGTTTTGGACAATTTGCATTCAGTGATGATCCCACATGGGCATGTGGTAAGTTCTCCATTCATATTACAGGGTAGGCATTATATGAAGTGTTTCCCTGTTTCTCATGTGCCAATTGATCCAGTGATGACAGACAATATCACATTGTTCAATTTCTCCCTCATGCCCCTTCCATGTACCATGCAGAGCTAGATAAACAATTATAACTACAGTGAATTGGATCTTATTCATTTTTTTCTTTTAAACATGGGTGTCAGCGAATTCCAAAGAGTGTTTTCCTTTTGGCCCAAAATGTACATTTATCTCCTTTCGACTGTCCATACTGTTTTTTACATATTATTCCAGCTGTGAATTTCACTCATCGTCGTACCTTTAATATATGCTTATTACTAATGCAATGGCACTAGCAAGTGTATTTTTTCCTTGTTAGCACATTATGCTTCACTGGCACATGCCAGTTTAGGGTCCTCTGGTCCCTCTGCCCAATCATGATAGACTATTCTACTCTTAATTTAAAAAATGGTAGCTTTGATGTACTAAAATAAAAATAGGCTATTGTGAACGATGTTTTATAGGCTGTTCCTTGTGTTTCTTTATCATTGTAATTAGTATAACTCAATAACTATTATTTCTTCACTACATTCCCAGAGTAACTAGATTTGTCAAAATATCAAATATTAAACCCACAACCAAATCAGTCAAATTATTAAATCAGGTGGGAAGTGGGATATGTCCCAGACATTAGTAATTGCATTCCCGTATGCTGAAATCTGGGAACCACCAGTGAGTGCAATTTGAAGATCTGCGCTGCCCTATAGGATTGCATCCGCCCTCGCCATGAGTAAGCAGTTAGGAACAGCACAATCCTAAACAAGTATGCTTGGAAATAATTAGGTCCCCCCAAGTGTTCAAGGCAAATCTCAGATTATCCTGCAACTTCTCCCTGCAGTCCCTAAAACGAATTATTCGACATTAAAAAGTCATCGAGGAAAACAGGCATTTGCTAGGTTCCTTCCAATACCTAGGAAACCTTCACATTAAACAATTTCTTCCTGATCTTAACGATCACTCTCTATAATAGAAAGTCGGCTGCTGTTCATTTTCGCTGATTTTATGGATCAGACCCGGGGAGATGCCGTTCGATGCGACGCCAGGCTTGAAGCTACGATGCTGAAATCCGAATTTGGTATCCCCCTCCCCCAAAAGAGAGCCCAGTGCCACGCTTTGCTCGCCGCATTTGGAAGGGCATTTTGGAAATCGCAATTGGGAAGATGGGCTGTTCCCCGATTCCCAACCGCTTGCGGTAGCTAAGGCAGAAGCAGCAGGAGCTGCAAGGGGGTGGTGGGGGGTGGGGGGACGGCGCTCTGCAGCAGTGCCTGCCGGGACTTCCAAGCAACGGCGCCGGCTGCCGGGTCCCCCGCGCCCCCCAGCAGGCTCAACCCGCCGCGTCCAACCCGGAGGGACCCCAGGAGGCTTAGCGAGCACCAGCCCGGGCGACGTTCCTCGCCCCGCCCCCGTACCCGGGAGGCGGGGCGGCGCGGCTCGCGATTGGCCAGGGGGTGGGCGCTCGCCCTCTGCCCCCTGACCCTGCGTGGCGGCGGCGGCGGCGGCGGCGGTGGAGGTAGCGGCAGCGGCTGCCGCCCGTTTCCTGCTGGCCTGGCGGCGGCTGGTGCCACTGCTCAGCGTTGGGCGGGCGGGAGAATAATGCGGCGCAGGTCTCGGCTGCTGCTCTGCTTCGCTTTCCTCTGGGTGCTGGGGATCGCCTACTACATGTACTCTGGGGGAAGCGCCGCGCTTGCCGGAGGCGGCAGGAAGGTAAGGGGACTGGGAAGCCGGCCGGTCGCTCGCTCGCTCGCTCCCCGGGGTCTTGCGGGCTGGCTGGCGGGCGGACCGCTGCCTTTGGTGCCGGGCTCCTCCGTGGCGGCGTTTCTGCCTCTGAGCCGCTGCCCTCCGCCGTCTCCCCGGCTCACCCGGAGTCTCCCCTCCGCTCCTGGGCGCGGGGTGCGCGTGTTCGTGGGTGTGTGCGTGTCCGGGGAGAGCTACTTTCTCACCCAGGCGAGCGGGAAAGGGCTTCCTCCCCAGCTCGGTCGCCGCTTTCCCACGTCTCTCGCCTTCCCGACCGCTTTGCCCCGATTGAGAAGTGGCGTCCGCCCGCCGCTTTCCCCTTCAGTCTCCCCGGCCCCGGTTGTCCGGGCAGGGCTTTTGCGCGGCGGAGAGAAGCCTGCCCCTCGGGGAGAGTGTATGAGTCGCGCCCATCATCCCCGGCAACATGGCTGCGGATGATAGGCGTGGACGTCCGGAGGAGAAGCGGCGATGGTGGGGAGGGGAAGCCTGCGCGTCCTAGTCCGGCGGCGGGGGTGTGGCGGCGGGATGCTTCGCCTCCTTCCCGGGGAAAGCCAGGGCTTTCGCGGAGCTTTCCAGCGAGGGGGAAGGAAGGCTGCTTTCATTTTTCCGGGAGGAGAAGGCGAAGCTCGCTCGCCTCGGTGCAGTGCGGGTGTGCGCGATTTCATCGACGTTACGTTTCCGCTTTCCGCCGCCTCCCCCGCCTCCCCCTGGAGAAGTGGAGGTGAGGCGGCTGCTTTTCCTCGCCTTCTACGACGGGGTCGTCGGAGGGAGCGCCAAGGCATTCCCGGGCCAGCGGGAGCGGCTTTCGAGCGCCTCGGTCTCCTGGCTCCCTTGCAAAGCGGGAGGGAAGACCCAAGCCTCCCTGCCGAGTCCCTTCTCGGAGGGTTTCTTCGGAAACAAGCAGATGGTTTCCTTTCTGGACTTCGGTCTTGGTTTCTAACTCGTCACTACCCGGGGCCGCATCCAAACCAACTGGAGCGAGCCACGTCGCGGCATGCGGGGAAAATGAGCGTGGGAGGAAGATTATTAGGGTAATAGGGAAAGCTGGCAACGACTGGAGAACTCCTCAATGGGATGTCTTGCTAGTAATCAAGTCAGTTCCTCTTGGAACTTGAATGTATCATTGAGTCAGCTTTCCTCATCCTTACTGCAGTTTTTTCTTCCTGATTTAACCTCCTTTTGTTTAAGACTAATTAACTGGCTGAAGTAATCCTACTACTACCTCTATTGAGGAAGACTGTGGGGAGTGTTCATCCCTTTCTTTCTGCCTTTCCATTGCTGACCATTTCCATTTCCCTATGGTTGAGTAGTTTCATTGAGAGGGAGTTAAAATGCCAAGGCGGTCATTAAGTTGATGTTAGGTTGAAGGACAGTCAGGGAATCAGAAAACTAGGATACTTTCCATTTGCCGAAATATCTCTGGAATGCCACCCGCACTTCCCAGCTCACTTACATTTTTAAAAACAAACCCTTGGAAGAAGAAACTTCATGTTCATATTTCTCAAGAATAAGGAATACTTCCTTCTTTCCATTACAGATTTTCTTCAATAGTTCCTAATGTAGCTGTTTGAGAATAGTATGAGTACGCTATGTGCTTATGGAAGTAGCTGCTCCTTATATATAGTACACATAGTATATACAGGGAGAAACATACATGCAAACACCAAGTATGCTTTTTTTAAATGAGTTTACATGACAGTTTAGTGGACAGGTAATATTTTTGCCACTATTCATATTTAGGGTAAGGTGTTCAAATTGATTCTTCAGCTGATTGTATGAGGAAAATAGGCATTGATAGTTATATTTGGAGAATCAAGATCTTCAGTCTAAATGAAGATTCACTGTAAGCTTCCAAATTAAACCTTGTTAATTAACCAATTAACAAATAGTTAATTTCCTTGTACATTACAATGTAGCACTTAGTACTACAGTAAAAAAACTTGTACATTGGTGTTATGATACAGCAAAGAAGCCTGTCATATTTTTTATGTTTATCATAAATATAATAGCAAATCATTTTATAAGTAAAGAAAATGGGGACTGTAATATGAAATATTCACCAAACTGAACTAATAGTTTAAAGCTTAAAGAACTAAAATGGAATTTTTTTTCCTAAAGTACAATAATAACCAGTAGTATTGAAGGAATATGACTGCAAATGGGAAAGTTGGCAATTATATACGGACTGGTGGTTTAGGTTTCCATTTTCTGTCAATGAAGCATAATATTTAATCCCAACTTTTAGAATGGTTTAGTAATTCTAAGCATAGGAGGAAGAATGTAAGTGTAATGGCTTTTGAAATTGTTCTAAAAGGCTCATTTAGCATGGAATGCTAAGCCTTGAAAGAAAACATGACACATTGTATGTGTTTTGTGAATAAACGTTCTGGTGTTAGAACATTTAATATGTTCACAGAATATATACTATTTAATTACTCATAAAAAGATAACGGTAAGATTGAAAGATACATTTTAATAGATTGCAATTTGGGTTTACAAAGTGTAACAGTAGATGAACTCTCAGTGAATTTGCAGGGGTGTTTTTATGTGCAGAAAGTACACTTTGAATGTAGTTTCTGCTACTTTCAGCCAGTTTCTTTTTTTATTGCTCTCTTGAACTGTTTCTGCTCTGCTCTTGCCTCAGTTTTGTTACTTTTAATACTGTGACATGCATTTAAAGTATTTTTAAAAAAAATTAAGATTGACCCATAGACTTGAGGTGCTTTGGAGTGTCCAGAGGTGTGAACCTAACACGCATGTGTAACTCTGTAAAATAGCTTTGCATTAAGCAGTTGCTGCAAAATCCTGGAAAAATATAGTCTTAGTTTAAGGAATTGCAGACAGGTATTTCAGCGCAATCCATTTAGGTTTTGAAATACCCCTTTGCCTTCAAAAGCAGATCACAGCACAGCCCTTTTTAAAGTCTGTAGGAATTACAGCAAAACTGAAATAGGAACCAACAAGGCTACATTAGCACACATCTGTACAAAACTGAACTGGTGGGATATTTATTACATTTGAGTTGACCTTGATTTCCAGGAAAATTTGTGTGCTTTTTTTTCCATTTTACTCTCATAGTAAATAGTCTCTGAAATAGATTAGGCTTTGAGATAATGAGTAACCCATTAAGCTTTGTATATCTTTCTTCGAAAGCCTTTAGTCCAAGACTAACTGCTACATTGTAATAATTTTAGGTAAGTAGGCAGTACAGTACTGCTTGACTTTACAAGGTCAGGTTTGCTCTTCCATTGTTATTTAGAATTAACTGGATCTGTTTTGGGAAGGCATCTTTCATTCATGCAGATAAAGCAGCTCAAGTGCACTTACATTTCTTTGCTAATTTTAATCCTTTAGTGCAGATCTTTTCTGTTTCTATATATCATTAATTAACCATTTTGCAGAAATATAAATTACACATTTTTGTTCTACCTGAACTGTTTACATAAATTAGATTGCTTTGATCATTGAATACTGGTTTTATATTCAAATAGGAGAAAACACATCTAGATTCTTAACATTGTGGCAGTCTTTGATTGAAGAAACTGAAGAAATGAATTTTTTCACTTAGATTTAGAGAAAGATGTAGTATGTTCTAGCTCCAAACTGTATAGTTCAAGTTTATTTGGTGGGCCTTTTTCACTAGCTTTCTAATTTGCCAACATCCCTTGTCCAATCCTAAGAGAAGCTGACCAAGACTCATTAAAACAGAGATTCAGTATCTCATCTGCAAAAATGCCTTTGCCTCTGTCTGTTGGGAGAAGTAGAATCAGTTGTGCATGTCCTCCCCTGTCATCTTAATTCAATTAGGCACAAGAACTTAATGACATCTGTTAATTAATTAGCACTCCATTCTTCTCCTTCTAACTGATAAGGCAATGATGATCTTTGGAACAGTCACAAAACTTTGTTCATTGCTATTTGAGACAAGATTGTATTACTTTCATGTGTAAAATAATACAGACATTATTGTTTGAGATGTGATTTTATTTTAATATTCAAATCTTAGGATGGCATGTCTTTTTCTCATTCACTCTAAGTAAATAAAATATTAAAAAATAAATATACAGCCTGTAGCAATTTACATGACAACTATGGCTTTTTTAAATTAAGAGCTGTGCAGTAATCACACAATTGTAGAAGTTTCCCAAATAATCCTTTTGAATAGATTGTTGCAGACTGCATCCATAAAGTATTAGAAAACAAAGTTTAAACAACAGAATTAAACTATTCTATGTTTTCAAAATCTACACCAATACTTCATAGGAAGGGCTGCTTCCACCAAGAGGCAACTTCTAGGTCAGCGGTGACGAATCTATGGCACGCATGCCAGAGGCGGCACTCAGAGTCCTCTCTGTGGGCATGCATGTCGTCACCCCGGCACAGATTTATTTACTAGAAAGCCAGAGGGACACGGGGCTCCCCTCCACTTCTCCACATGCGGCTGGAGACATTTCTGACATCACTCGCCCCTCTGCCCAGCAGCTCAATGAGAGTGCTTCCTCTTTCCCCTGTTTGGGGTAAGGTGAGTGGCGCGAAGTCTGTGGCGAAGGTGAGAGAGGAGAGGAGCTAGATTGGAGGGAGCATAGCTCACAGTGGGCCGTAAAAGCTGGGGTAGGCCACTGGAAGGCCTGCGGCGAGCTCGTGTAGGCCGTGGGTGGTGTGGGAGGGTGGACACCGATGGCCACTGGGTGTGTGTGTTGCCGTGTTGACACTTTGCTATAAGTAAGTTGCTTTGGGGTTGCAGTTTGGGCACTTGGTCTCTAAAAGGTTCCCCATCACTATCCTAGGTAGAGGTTTATTCAAGTGAAACTACCCTGTTTCCCAAAAGTAAGACATCCTCTGAAAATAAGACCTACTTAGTTTTGCCTCTCACTGAAATATAAGGCATCCCCCCAAAATAAGACCTCCCCAATAATAAGGCCTCGGACTTCTAGATCTGAGTGTGCAAAAATTAATATAAGACAGTGTCTTATTTTCGGGGAAACATGGTACTACTAATGGAAATGAGGACCTTTTTCTATAAACCTCCCTTTCCCATATTTTCTCACATCTTCTGAGGCTTGAGGCTTTGTGAAATACACTTTCAAAAGACACAAGAGGCTGGAGGCAGAAGAACTGCTAACATTTGTTTCCTCCTCTGACTGTTGCACTAAATCAAAGCTTTTTCTGAGCAGCAGAAGATCTTTTATTTATGGCATGAGAAGTCTAGATCTCAGCCCTTTTTCTTTCCCCCCCCCAGTATTGTAGAAGAAACTAGAACATTTTTCTCGTCAAATACTATTTATTTCCTGAAAATCACAAGTATGATTGAACGATTGGTATCAACAATCTGCTGTAATATTGCACCAAGTGATAATGCACATCCTTTCCAAAACGTGCTATATGGCTATTTTCACCAATTGTTAAGGATATGCTAAAAATACCTTTTGGGAATACTGTATTCACTAATGCATTAATACACATAAAATGGAATCATATCCCAAATAAAGAAAAGGTTTTTACTAACCATAATAAAAAATGTTATAGGTCTGTGTAAAACTTAGATCACTTAATTAACTGAACATGAGTAACTTGTAATTATTGTGGCGTGCTATTTAAGTGACACCTTTGTATGGCATTTTGCTAGACAGGTAACTGAGAATCTGCTGAATGAGAAATTCTTGACAGTTTTTCAGTGATGTGTAAAAATAGTTGAATTGTTCCACCTTCCTTTTTTCATTTTTCCCTCTGTAATACCTTAAAACACCTCATGGTCTAAGAAATAACCCTGCACTGTCTGGAATTGCTGAGAAGGCATTTAGGTTAGACTACTTTGAGATATTTTAACAGTTTTATAGGTAAATCATCTGTACATTATACTGTATTTATATGTATTTGAAAGTGTGTTTCACTGAATTGAAGGCTCAGATTTTGTACAACTCCATGTGACATGCATGCTATCATTATTTGTATTCCACCTTTATTATTTTTACAAGGCAGCAAACATATCCAACATTCCTTCCTCCTATTTCCCCTCCATCAACAATCATATGAGATGCATTGAGTTGAGAGAGAATGACTAGCCCAGAGACATGCAACTGGTTTTCATCCCTAAGGGAGGTTTAGAACTCACATTCTCCCAGTTTCTAGCCGAGTGCCCACTGTATTAAGCTGACTCACATACTCTAGACATTGAAGCAAAAATAGTTGTTGATATAAACAAGCCCCACCTTTGACTTTTTAGGGTATCTTTTGAAACACATTGAAGGAAATGCTTTACCTCCTGGAGCTAAATTCTCCATTGAGGCATATTTCAGCCTATCTGCACATGGGGAAAATGGACAGAAATGTGTACATGAAAATAGTATGATGCATTTATTAAATATGACACCTTCAAAAAATGTAAAATTATGCAGGTTTTAAAAAGTGCACAAAAATAGCACACATTTTAAGTAGATTTTTTGCTGATTTCATATATTGATGTAACGATTTAAAGCTAAAGTTTTATCAATAAAACCAGAAAATAAAACAAACAGATTCATTCTTCTTTAAGATAGTCATTTTATAAACTTTTTAGAGATATTAACCTCCTTCAAGTGATTTGAGTTAAAGAATTTTCTTTGAATGATTTTCAAGGTCATTAACTTCAGAGTGCATATGCAGGTCTGCCATTCTTCTCTACTAAGAAATATAGTCATTAGAAAGTAGCAAATGATGAATTTTTCTTCATGCTGTTTCAGTATATAGGAGTTTCTAGTAGGAGAACTCTTAATTCCAGCTGAGTGGAAAACAAGTGAGTTGTAATTTAAAAAATGCTTTTGTTTTCAAATACAAATATATTTTGAACTAAGTTGCCACAGTTTGAGAGAAGCATGTTGAATTGAAAAATATCTTGGTGTTTCAAGATCTATAATTAGGCAACATCCTTATTAGATTCAAAATGAATGATCTTTCAGGGCCTTTTGCATTTTTCACCACTCTTTTAGAGTAGGGTAGGAAACGAAAATTGACTTTAAAGTATGTCTGAGTTACAGCTTTAGAAGATTGCAGATTTAATTGGATTAGGTGTTGTTATATAGTATGTAGGTTATACTCATGGGATAAAGACACCCTTTCCCAATATGAAATATATAATTCAACGGTTATTTAGATTTGCCTTCAGTTGTAATGAAACACACAGGATATACACGCAACATGATTTTTCTAGTGATTTTAGGAAAGATGTATTAAAACAATGAAATATATACAAGAAATAAGATGTAGAAATAAAACACTTCAGTGCAGTAAATGCAAAATGTAGCATCTGGGAGTTTGAGGCTACAGCTTGATATAGGACAAAGTAGATGATACTTTATATATAGTGCATCCGGAATTGGAATTTCCATCTCTCAGGTGTTCCTTAAAAAGTGGAGGGGGATAGCTCCAGTTTGCTTTCGTTTTTATTATTTTTTCTTAAGAGCACTGTTCTGGAACTGGGCAAATTCCAGATGGGAAAAAAAATGGTTCCAGCTCATAGAATTGCAGGTTTGGATATCAGGAAATTAGACAGCAAGCTAGGGACTATCACTCTCCTTTATGGAACTGAAGGCTAAAACATGCTGTATAAAGAATAGTTGCTGGAATTGGGAATGTTTACTTTAATGAAAAGAAGGAATAGGAATGACATGACAGCAATATCTGCCACAAAGAAGAGGGGGTCAACCTATTCTCCAAAGCACCTGAAGGCAGGGCAAGAAGCAATGGATGGAAACTGATCAGGGGAGAACCAGCCTAAAACTAATGAGAAATTTCCTGACAGAACAATTAATCGGTGAAAAGCGTTGCCTGGAGACTTTGTGATGCTCCAACACTGGAGGTTTCTAAGAAGAGATTAGACAACCATTTGTCCTGAAATGGTAAAGGGTTTCCTGCCTGAGTAGGGGGTTGGACAAGAAGACCTCGTGAGGTCCCTTCCAACTCTGTCAGTCTGTTCTGTTATGGATTGCGATGAGAGGTATGTAGCTTTATTCTTTGTATGAGAGGCATGTGTGATTGTGGAAGTTCAAACAGCCGATTGAAAAGCTTTCTTCAGAAGTAACTAGCTGACCCGACCACGCGTTGCCGTGGCTCAGTTTGTGGCTTTTGGAAGTGCCTGGACC